>JABSTT010003083.1:0-27868 GCA_013339685.2 Hyalomma asiaticum
TTTTTTCGTGTAAAGTATGTCCCAGAAGAATACCCCGTCCAGCCTTCTAGGAATACATGTTCGATTGTTTCAGGTTTTTACAAAGATTAGCAATTCGTACCCCAGACAACAAATAGACCCCTTTCTTCCAGTTATGTTTTGACAAGTACGGTGCCAGTAACTGGAAGAAAAACGTGTTAAACCCCGGCTGTGCTGCCATTCTTTTAACACGTTTCAGTACATCTTGTCCGGGGCCGCAAGAGTACAAAGAGCGATATACAGGAATTACGAATATAGTGTTTACCACTTTTTTCTATAATTTCTTACGGGATACAATACTTGGGTAATCTACAGAACAACGTTCCATTAGGAAAGGAGCAGTTCTTTTTAATAGCCTCGAAGGGTTCCACAAAGATGCATAGAGGAGACTATAAACTCAGGCATATGTTTACACAAATGAAGTTGCCAAACATATCTCAAAAAAAGACCCCGGTTGTTTCTTAAAAATTAAAAGCGACCAATTAGCTACATAACGAACAAATGAGCCTCTGCTCGCGTTTAAATGTACAAAAACTGCATCGTGGATTTTCTGTGTTCATTTGGGGATCACCATGGGAGCGGACAAGCAGAACGAACCTATTTCAGACCCTTGGCGACCACGCCACCGACACACTTGCAACAGACACGAAAAGACGGGCCTTGTATATTTACTACACCGCTTTATAATTTCCATCTAATTGAGGTAGCGTAAAAGCAAAGGCTGATGTCCGATTAAAGCAAACGCACACTTTGCTGAGCGTTTCGCACAAGAAAATGCCCGTTCAAAAAACAATCCGCTGACAAACAGTTCGGTTTCGCTTGCAAGGTTTCACCGTATTCGGCTGCCCCTGGTTTATGGCAGGTTTGCGTAGGGTGCTGGCGCTTTCAACGTATTGTCTCTGGAGAAATGTGTCGTTCGAGAGCTTTCACTTGTGTGCGACTGTCGAGGATTGCTATACATTGTCGAGGTGCCGCTGATGTGCAAAGGGTTAACATGTGCAGAGTACACAACCCACCTACCACCTCTCTATTCGCCAGATTCCTGCTTATGTGCGAAGACAGGTTTCACTTTCGTTTTATACCGATTCGTATGACAGAGGAATGAACGTCTTTTTTTTTTTGCATCCTCTCTATAACTGAGCTTCGTAGTACCATAGAGAGAGGGATACCGAGAAAGTTCGTTAAAGGTACCCAGATTACTGCCTGTAAATACTACACCGAACACTTAGACATCAAGAGGGGATTTCGTTGCGCAAAAATGACGTCATCAATGCCGCCATACGATACACCACAGACTACGTCACGCGCAGACTTCATCGCGTAGTCATGCAGTGTGCACAGACGGCACCAAAAGTGATGTGACAATCGGCAACGTCATTATGATGTCGCTGCAACACGGTCTTATGCAGTCTTCAAGTGTTCGCATGACCTTCGCTAGCAATAAATCACCAAAGTTCCTGCATAAAATTCCTCCTGGAGATGTTACGATGAATCCGCCAAACTCTGTGAGGCATCTTTCGTATACAAAAAAAATCACAAATATACGCTGGCCCTTAGTTTCGCTTGTACCACGGCCTTTTTGAAGGGGTCGTGAAAGCTTTTCTGGAAATTTTGTACGATGTGTGTATTCGGAATCCCAGCGCTCCGCAGTAGCTGATATTCACTGTTTCGTTGCATCATCTGCTCTGATTGAGAGCGATAAAAAAAGGTGGCTTTGATTTCCCAGTGCGCGTTTTCCTGAACTTTGTAGCTGACATCAACTTAGTCGCCAACCATGGCCTCCGATACTGGCGCGCCCTCGGAGGACATGGTAGTACAAACAGAGGCGAAATGTTGATGGCCCTTGTACTGTGCGATGTCAGTGCCCATTAAAGAACCCCAGATGGTCGAAATTTCCGGAGACCTCCAATACGGCGCCCCTCATAATCAGAGCTGGTTTTTGCAAATAATCATGGTAAAACAAAGTATGCTTCAGCCTTTCTTCCCCCACATCGGCATCACACGGTGTCCAAGCGTTTTCTTACTTTCTAGCTTTTACATAAATCTATTATTTTAGAGCAAACGAAAGTTTCCGTTTTTAAATATCTTGATTTGACGTTACTTAAACATCACTGAATGGTACCTATCCTGGCCTGTAGTATGGCATGGTCGTTTCAGGAGCTCAAGAAAGCCTGCATTTCAAACAGTAGTGATTAAACGTACACTGCATATTGCGCCCATATATTTGCAATCGACATGCCGAATGCTTATTGAAGCGTTGGAGATTATAAGCAGGCAGCTCCATATTAGTTTCACGCTCTCTTTAAATAAAACGAAGCTTCATCATGGCAGAGTTAATAAGTGCAATTTGCTCTCAATCTCAGCTTTTCTATGTACACATTTTCAAGCGCAACTAGAGTTTGTTCAATGTCGAACGGTGCGCCAAATTCCATGTGCTCGAAGTACGTGACTTAATTGTGCATCCTGAACTGTTGGACGGGACTGTATCCTGTGTCTTAGCGATCATGTACTCTTACATTACTCAATTTTATCCCGTTGCCCGTTTTGCTTGGACCTTGATGTTTACCTGAAACACATCTTAGTAAATAAAATGCATAAATAAATGCGTGCTCACGCCGACAAGACCGACGTGAATTTTTCGAGCTCTCACACATATAAGACTTTCTTCCTCTGAACAAACCTGCGTGTGAATGGATCCCGTTGGATATTCATTCTGGCGAACTTGTAGATTTCTGTAACTGCTGATTTTCAAGAAAGTAAAGGGGTGAACAACCACCGCCATAGATGAGTTTGTGCAGCATCCCAGGTGTAATACCTAGGTTGTTGTCTCATTGTCCATCGGGTGAAAGTTGCTTTTCCGCGCACTTTCGTTTATCTTTATATCATGGAGGCGAAATGTTGAGGCCCGTGTGCTGTGCGATGTCAGTGCACGTTAAAGAACCCCAGGTGGTCGAAATTTCCGGAGACCTCCACTACGGCGTCTCTCATAATCAGAACTGGTTTTGGGACGTTAAACCCCACAAATCATTATCTTTATATCATGTCTACTGCTTTCCAATTAGAATACCTATATAGCATCTTACTACGGCTCAGTAGTTATAGTAAACAATATCCGCGATTTTTCCGGCTTCATACTGTTTCCTTGCTACAGCCTCGCATTTTATAGGGACTATACGTATTTGTGGTAGTGTGCGCAGGTAGCTCATGGATGTGTGTGTCTTTCTATGTACACTTCGCTCAGAATCTTGAATAAATGGCGAAACAAACTCTACGAATGTAAAGGCCCCTTTTCCCAAATGTTCGGTCAGATGGGTGTGAATAAGTGATCAAATGGCGCTATTTATGCTGGGGTCAAAAAATTATGGCACCTCCGCACTTGTGCTGCGAATACTGACGTAGCAGCGGACGCATGTAGGCAAGGGGGGGGGGGGCAAGGCACTGTATACAAATATCGTTGCGCTAACTGCAATGGGAGCTACATCGGCGAAACGAAAAACCTCATAGAAAAACTTCGACAGCACAGGAATGACCGCTGAAATTTTGCAAGAGATCGCAAACCACTAGCCAAACATCCCAAGACAGCGACCACCGTATCAATCGTTCTGACACAACGGTCATACCAATGAAACAAATTATCGGAAACAGTTACTGCTTCGGGATCACGGAAAGAGACAGAAAACTGTGCAACGCAAGAAATTTTCATATATGTAGGACAAGCTTGTTGGAAACAAAATTACAAGAACGAACAAGATGTTACCATACGGCTTCGAAACCAGAGAAAATGACGTTATCTAACCGCACTTCGTGCGACTTTTCTTCGTCGCATCAGTTATATTTTGAAATATGGTTGCTTGGTTGTGTCCGGTTTTCTGGACCAAAAGCGACAATAAGTATACAGCGCGAAAGGAGGATTCTCATCTACGGTCACGGCGTTCAGTAGTTGGATTGCTTCAAGGAACAGTGCAAAAGATGACAGGACATACAGAAAAATGCAGCGTTGAATCCGCCGGTGGATTCCCTGCGGGAATGTCTTTCTTAACGAGAGGAGCGGTGTCAATGTGGTTGCAGAGCTAACAGGGGGTATAGGGCGGGCGTCATTGATACAGTCGCATAGTGGCGGCAACTTAGGAAACATTTAGGTGCTTTCCTTGACTGATAGCTGCGCGGCGTAGGAACACGCACGCACATGGCTTTGCTTTGCCGCAGACGCGGAGTTCTTCCACGTCCTGACAGCGGAAGCTACGTGAAAGCTTGGAAAAAAGTGACGGCTTCGACAACCCGTTCGACCCGGCTTGCACCTCTGCGAACCCCACCATCCTTTTCCGCTCCCTGTGTCGTCGGTCCCCGTGTGGCGGAAGGAGTAAAAAAAAAGCACCGCCATATCCACAAAGTGAATGATGTTAGAGGAGCTTGCTGGGAGATGATCGGGTAACCCGCGAATCCTCCGTACACATCTCCTACCATCATATATAGACGTGACAACGTTGTTATATATACACTGCATACACAATGTTTATTAGTTGACATTTGGATGTACTATATACATTTTGATGGACTATATACATTATATCTACACAATAGATGTTCTTTTGCAAAGTACAAGAAGGGCGTCGCTCCATGAGCTCGAGCATGTCTTTCCATTCGAAGATGATTGCTTTATGATGCGACCCGGATGTGCGGGCCGCCTCTGCTTCGCTGGCCCGCAGCTCCGCGTTTGCTTGACGGCGAGCCCTGTTCGCTTCGGCCTCGCGGGTTGTCCTCGCACGTTCTTGGCGGCGACTACGAGCTGCTGCTGCGTTTCGAGCCCGCCGCGCTGCTACCTTGGCTTGTGTGGTGTTCATGCGGCCCAGTGGTAACGAAAAGTGTTCACTGCGTGAGTTCCCGGCGACGACAAAGGGAGCGCACGTGCTGATAGTGTTGTGCGTCGCCTAGAGAGGCGCCCACCTAGTAAGCATTCTTTAAATCACCGGAAAGCCGGCGCCTTGAGCGGCGTGTATACGCCGCCGCCGCCGTCGCCACCACCGGACAAGGCGCGAGCATAAGAAGCTTGCCGAGCAAGCTCTTAAAGGGATCCTGAAATGGTTTTGACGAATTTGTGAAAACATGGGGATCCGGTAGAGCGATTCATTAGGATCATAAGAGGACGGATTTCAGAGCTCTGCGTAAAGTGTGTAATTTACAGTAAGGCTTCGAACACGCGCATCGCAAAATATCGCAGCGGCTCGTCGAAATGCGTTTTCAAACGCCCCCGCCTATTGAACGATGGAATGGGAGGCCATTGATTGGTCCCCTAACAAGTGCTCCTTCGTTTCAGCCAGCGGTATCGTCGCGGCATCTGGCGGCGTACACACGAGTCGCCGGCGCTCTATTACAACGGCTAGCACTGCCGATGCCGGGGAGCTTACACTGTAAAAGAAATTTACTCCCAGGTGGGAGTAAATGACGTGTCCTCTAGCGACCCCCCATTGGGAGTTAATATTATTCCGTAGGGTCGGAGTAAACTTTTACTCCACATCGGTCGGAGTTCCTGCGTGATGCCTTGGGAGTATATATTTTTATTTTTTACTCCGTGCCTGACGGAGTTCCTGCGTGGTGGCTTGGGAGTATATATTTTTATTTTTTACTCCGTGCATGACGGAGTTCCTGCGTGGTGCCTTGGGAGTATATATTTTTGTTTTTTAATCCGAGCCTGACGGAGTTCCTGTGTTGTGTCTTGGGAGTGTATATTTTTATTTTTTACTCCGTGCCTCGCGGAGTTTTTCGTACGAAAATTGGGAGTATATTCTGCATCGTAATACTCCCTTGTGGTCGGAGTTCCTGTGCGGTATTTCGGGAGTACTTTTTTTTGCATACTCCGTGTTTGGCGGAGTTTTCAAGAGTCACATTGGGAGTATATATATCAATTTTCGTACTCCGTGCCGGACAGAGTTTTTGATTGGCACGTCGAGACTATATTTTGTATGTTTTCTCTGCTGTAGCCACTTTTTACTGCGTCCTGATCGTATATTGTGTAGGCATCAGCACTAACTTTACATAATGGAATATTCATAACAGCACTTCCCTTCTGTGTTCCAGTGGTTTCTTCAAAGAGCGCAAGAAGGTATTCAAAAGGGTAATTGAGTTGTTATTTGGTTTATTCACAACAAACACCAGTCTGCGGTTGCAGATCAAGCAGATGTTCAAAAAAATACAGGGAGTAAACAAGGACACAGAAAGCGACCGATAAACAGAACACAAGGAGGCAGATCGCGGGCAACGTGAAAACAAGTGCATTCAAGTTTTACGTGCAGTGGGCAAAAGAAAGCAGAACACACGACAGAGATGAGCTGCAAGAGCCGCAGTAATAGTCAAACACAGGACAACACACGTTCCGCAAAATGCTAAATGCGAACGAAGGCTTCCAGAACAACATCAATTCGTGTGAGTAATTTTATTACTAATCCAACTTAAAAGTAAACTAGAATAGGTGCATCCTAACAAGAAATTCTACATTTGACGTACTGCAAAGCCAGGGCGCGCTGTTCACTGAGCCAAAGTGATAGGAGAAGGAATTGTCGAAAATGTGTATTTGTCCATTACATTATCACTGTTGCAAATAACTACAGGAAAAAATTCAAAAGCATTTAAAGGTTTTCAAACACTCAGTAAAATTTGCACAGTCATCAGTCTAGAAAGATCACTGCTCTAGAGCGGTGTGAAACTCGTACGAAATAAGCAGAGAAAGGTACTTGCACATCATGAATAGGGGTGTGCGAATACTGAAATGTTTAGAATATTCTTCAATATCGCATATCTAGATAACATTGCATTTTATGCTGATAGCTTAATAATGCACTTCCTCATAATAAATTTTTGTACGAAATTAATATTTCGGATTAGGCATTTTTCTTTTGATATCCGAGATTTATTCCATACACAAAATTTTATATTTTTACTCGATTCGTATTTGGAAAATTCGGTCATCGCACACCCCTAAAAAAAATCTTTCAGCATTTCACACACAATGCGGACGTTTCATGTCCCATCTGCACAAAGAAGAAAGCAAAGCAATAATTAAAATTTGGGATGAATAGTAACTACGTATAACTATAAAGCGCATTTCGGAAAATGTGTGCAAAAGTGTTTTGAACACAGATAACCATCAGCAAAATCTTTGCGGTCTTCCTTCATGGCTGCACACACCATGCCAAGGGCATTAAAATGTTAAGGGTAATTAACAATATTAGAATTATTAAAGCTCAGACAATAACAGCAAGACACTCCAACCTAATCGAAAGATGCATGTTACTTATACGGGAATTCGATATCCGTTGCAGTATTTGTAAAACGGTGCCTTTTTAGAATTGCTGCAGCGCGATGAAATCCGGCTTGTTTCTCGCAGGAAACCGAAACTGAATGGTCAAAATGCGCTGTTGGTACTTTCCGTGGTGCTCTAGGCGACATAGTTGCTGCCCTTACTATGCCGTGGAACAGTGAACAAGTGTCGTTGTAAAGCGACTGTTCTGGCAAGCGCGATCAGTTGTAGCAAAGAAACAATAAAAATTGCCGCTTGAAAACACTTGCCTATTTTCGCTCGCCGGCAATGGAAGAAAAACTATTTTACGTCAGACTGGGCACTTCCAATTCTCGTTGCAATTTCACTCTTACACCGTTCAGTTTGTGTTTCCTGAGTAAAATTAGTCAGATTTTTATCGATATTTGGAAATTAGCAGCATCGCGCTTTAGCAATTATGTTGGGCGTGAACTCCCAGTATAAGTAAACTCCATTTTCAATTAGGCTTGAACGCGTGGCTTTCCAGGCTATAAAGTTAATCAATCTTGTCATATTATTCGATTTCACTCCTACCATATTACAGTGCGCGCTGCCGTGAAAGAAGCAATTGCGCAAGAACCACGTAAATATCCGGTGTTCTGTGTATATAAGATCTTAGCACATATTCTCAAGATGTCTCATAATCACAGAGATACGATAAACACATGGCAAAGGTAACTCCACTCGCAGCTCATAGCACAATGTAAGTTGTCGTTGTGTTGTATGACTGCTTATTCGTATGTAGAAAAACCACAAGATAAAATTATGCTGACATTTGAAATGTTTACTGGCAACTTCACTTGCATTCGTCTGTATTTGCATAAAACGATGACCTTTTTGTTGACTCTCTAATCATCTTTATATATGCCGATTGGGCGGTAAATTTTGTACGCACAAAGTGGAAATAGTTCCAGGGCACAGTCATTAAGACTGGGTTAGAAAACTTTGTTAAAAAAAAACAGACATATATGGTAAAAAACAAGCAATCATATACGGACTGCTTCAATGATACAGAAGTTTGACTAGCACATGCCAGAAAAAACACCAGCACCATCGGCACCGCTAAAGTATTGGCGCTAAATTCCTTCAGCGAGCTGAAGAAAATGATTCTCAGAAAAATAGCCCCGTTGATCGCATTAATCGCCCCACAACACAAGTGCAATGTAAGGATATACAGGGTGTTTCAGTGAAAACTTGCAAAATTTCTTAAAAATAGGCTGTTCGAGAAAAAAAAGGAAAACCTCCTCATAAAAGAAGGGAGTCCTTACGTAGCTCCTCAGGATTAATTAAAGTTCATTGTCTGTCTGTCTCCTCATAAAGAACGTGTTCGCTGAGGCAAAGGTCACGAAGGCTCAGGAAAGCATTTATTAATTGGGTAACAAAGTAATATTTAATAATTACAACATTAATTAAACTTTTTGTCATTACTGCAAAGGACGAGTTTTAGCCACGCTAATGACGATGCCATATGGAGCCTTTAAAACAAAGAAAAACGAATTGTATAAAGCTCTGCAGCGCGAGAAAACCTGGGCTTTTTGCGGCACGAAAGCGCGCATGAAGAACGCATGACGTCACATGCGAATGCAACCACTGCTGCTGACGAGGAGCCAGTGGCGGCGCACCGACGGGGGAGGGGGGGGGTTTCGGGGGTTGTTACCCCCCCCCCCCCCTGAGGCCAACCTAACCCCCCTCCCACTCCGTAACTGCTCCTATGTCCTAGAAGAATGTGGCACTAATGTCTCTGCAAAACGCCGAAAAAATAATAAACATAATCATCATCATTGATGTTACTATTATTTGGCATTTTATGCACTTTTTTACGCTTGCAACAACTTTGTAATCGCATGCCCGGTCCTTTGTGAAAAATTCAACCCCTCCCACCTGGCAGAGATCCTGGGTGCACTACTGCATGTTGCAAAGATTGCGCCGGCCAATTCGAAATGTACGATGTCTCGATGCTCTGCATATGCAGAAGCCTCCGTTATCTTTTGCTTATTCGCTCACTGCAAGACGCTATCATAACAGACTACGCAGCCACGACTTTGGAAAGCCCATGCATATCGAAGTGACTGGCGCATCCATTGCAACACGTCACCAACGGATGCTGTGTTCACCCGCGGCTCCCGGAGGTCCTTTTGCAGCGAGTTCCATGAGGCAAAAAACACTAGGTCGCTGGGTCTCGGCAAATAAATTTTTCTTTGTTTTAGACTAAAAACAGATAAGCATCGTCGTCTTTCGGCTGCGAATTCCTCAATGGCAGGAACCTGAAAAGGCTGCTGATTAGAAATTGATTGTACGATCTTAGTTATTTACCGTGCAAACTGCAAGTATCTTACGATTACTCACACGCGCCCAACCTTAGAGGTCGTTCCGTAATAAAAAGCTTTTCTTTTTCTTCTTTCTCACAAAGCCTATCTTTGGAAACTTGAAATAGTTCTCTGAAACACCCTGTATATAGAGCATCAAGACTTCATATCGTGCGTTACTGCATGCGCGGAAAATTCTATACCTTGTCAGACAACGATAAGGTTTCGCTGATAGAAACAATACAGACACAAATAATCTGCTCCCTCCAATCATAACGGGAGGTCACTTCACGTTTGTTTTTCTAAAGATAAATGCTTTACCGAATACATTAATATCTGCAATCTTCGCTATGTATCGCGAGATAGCCATCTTATGTCATTTTAACGGAGATGTTGCAAGTCTCTCGAATAGCCGCTTATTTTCGCACCGTCCTGTTTTCCCGATGTAACGTGCGCAGGATTACGGGATCGGAGTTATGACAGAGGAATTGTACTCAGATTTTTTCCCTTCTGCTTCTTTTGACAGCCACGCTTTGCCTTCTTTGTGGGATCAGTGGTTCCTTTTTTTTCACAGATCCCTCTGCTTGATATAGTGCTGCTAAGATTATATGCACCTTTTCTCAAGCGGCTAATTTCCTCGTATTAAGGGTACGTGACAGCTGTAACGAATAACACCACTACAATACGTTTCTTAGACGTGTACATAGGACTGCCGTTAGAGTTGGATGCACCATACACCGGCTTTTAAAAACCATGAAGCTTGCTCACCGAAACAAGGTTGGAATAAGTGTGACCGGACTTAAACACGCTCTCTTAATAAACACCTGTCTTAGCAAGACCACGTTTTACCAGTATGGAAGGACAGAAACTAAAGGCGATAAGTGCGTCATTAGCCCTGGCTGAACAACACCAAAACGTGAGGTGATCAGTCATCGCACATTGAATGTTCAGGAGCTTAATAGTTTCATATGTAAGTATTTCGACAATCAGAACGAAAGGGGAGATTAGCCTATGATCATTGCAAATTCATCACACACATACGGAAACAATGGCTACTACAACTCTTCCTGGAGCACCCAAAGCTACTCTTGTACTTCAGCCTGTGAGATGCATAATAAAAATGAAGCTGTCATGCTATACATTCACTAGGTTTCTCACAATCTAAATAAGACATCTCCTTGAGACAACGTACTATTTCTATCAGCACAGTCTTCGTAATAATAATAATAATAATAATAATAATAATAATAATAATAATAATAATGTGATCCCATGAAGATCCCCTGAAAGGAGCGCAAGAAAAATATTTATTATGGCAAATCTATGTCGTCTGTCAAGTCCCGTTCTCCTGCGACATATGTTACATCAGGCAAGCAGGTCCGTGCATAAATGAATAGGTGCGGGAGTATTGCAACCAGGCTAGTAAAACGCGAGTAGGCGTTTTCCTGTGCTACGTTGCCCAGGTGGTGGATATGAACTCCCGCCCATTATCGTAGGAAGAAAAAATGCCAAGTCACTAGCCTTGCAAACGAAAGTGAGAATTTTGTTAAAATTAGTGATGCTTGCACAAGTGAAAATAAGCTAATCGATACAAATGCAATTTGTGGTTTTCTGTATGCTAAAACCACCATATCATTATGAGCCACACTGTAATATGGAGTTAATTTTGCATGTCTGTGATATACTATGAAGGCGCTAAATTTAAGTACACCGGTGTTCTGGCATTTCGCTCCTATCCTAATGCGGCCACAAGCTTCGGAATCAAGGCCTCATCTTCATTCGCAGAGCGACACTTCACCTGCTAGGTTAGGTTTCCATGCTGGGTTACCAATGCAGAGAATGCAAATGCTATATGATGCAAGTGTGATACGCTGTTTACGAATGCTGTGATAAAATATTTTAAGTGCCAGTATATGGAGAATTGTTCGTATGCATACAATATTTTATACGTTGAACACCACAGAGTACGTTACTGTGGGTATTTCTTTCTCGTGATGTGTATTCCATTACTCTCCAAGATCTCATTATTCTTATAAAATAAGCGTGGTATTCTTGTTTTCGTGTGCATTTTCAGCTTGACATACTTTAAGAAGTGCGCTGGTTTTTCGTTTCTAGTCTGTCTTTCCAATGTGTGAATAGTTTACATGTGCTTTAAAAAGTGCACTTGTTTTGCATTGATAGTCTGTCTTCCTTAAGTGCGAATATGTTACAATATGTGATAGATATTTTTGCCTGTTTTTGATGCTATTGTGTACCTTATCAAAAGTTTCATTTTTGCCACATGAAAGGTATTTGAGCGCTGTCTATAGGAGTACAAAAATTTCACCATTTGTCAAATACATAAGGAACAGATTGCATGCAGCATCAAACAAAAGGCTGGATTCCACTGTGACGATGAATGTTTAATTTCTCAGGTGTTTATTCTACACATTTCAGAGGTACGTTCATATTCTTGCTATGCAACATCCCAGAACAAGCAAACAGATAATGCAGCCTGCAGTTGAGATAACAGGCATACACACACACACACACACACACACACACACACACACACACACACATATATATATATATATATATATATATATATATATATATATATATATATATATATATATATATATGGGTGGGGGTATAAAATTATCTGACTATCTGCATTTTTGTTTTCACTTGCTACATTTTTATCTCTGTTGCATTCTGGGTTGCACACAAATATATTATGTTATTGATATATATGTAAGTATAACTGCTCTTGATTTTTTGTGCACTTCATTCGAAACTCATCATTAAATTCCATTTCTTTTCTATGCAATGCTATGTGATCTATGCATGTGGTAGGTGTTTTTAAACAATGTACTCACAGACTTCTGCAATGTAAACTTGATATAAAAAGACACACAAACGCCTCATGGTTCAGGACATTAGCTACAGCGTGCTTTTAGCCTACATAACAAAATAACAGCTTGTTGGTCACCGACCTGCACTTTAGTAAGGCGGGCACCACAGAAAAACGTCAGAAAACACACATAAGAGCCAAGAAGGCTTAATGTAATGCACTAGAAAAACAGTGTTACCAATATAACTGAATGGGGAAACAGACTACACAGAAAAAGAATGAAAACTACAATTATTGGCAACATACGAAGCGGTCGATTGCGTGCATATAAAAACAGCGAAATATGCGCATAGTTCGAACACATCAACAGGAATGAATAAGCTACAAAAATCTTGTTGTGAGGCAGTGCTAAACTTAAGAGAAATGCGGCAAAAATACTAAACGTATTACATCTAATACAGTCTTAAAGAACAGAAGCACTTGAATGTGCTGTGTTCTGCTGGGAACAAACGAAGAAAACATTAAGGGTAGACATTACGCACGCATGTTTACAGGATATTTTAGCATCGCCTGACAACCTTCAGCCGCCACGGCAATGAACCTTCTGGAGACATAAAACAGTCTGCACTTCGTCGCTCATTGCCATGGCATCTGAGGTTGGGCGGTTGCTTGACGGCATTGTCTTTGTGCCAGTTTCAGTAACAGTGCGGCGCCATCCTCCGTCATGCACTGTCTCGCCGCACAGCGTGTCGCTGTACTCCTCAGGGCAGTAGGCAGTGTCTTCCATAAGAAAATTGTGCAAACAAACGGCAGCCTGCCGTATGTTTACATACTTATGCAAAGTGCATTGACTTGTATTAGCATATTACCTACCTACAGTCAGTGCTGCACACTGTCGAACTGTAACACAGGGGGCCGGGCTTAGTCAAGCTGCAGTAAGGCAGCTTTTTCCCGCAACCCCCTTTCTCCTTGCTGAGATGAAATAAAGTTTTTGATTTGATTTGATTTGACTTTGATCTTGTTGAGGAGCTCTGGCCCGCCTTGTACCGTTCCAAGGAACACCTGCCACGGGGAGACCAGAATGCCGAAAGCATTTTCAATACACCTGCGTGCCCTCGACAAGCGGTAATTGAAGACCTTTTAGGGGCGAAGCTCCTCTTAGTCTAACCTTGTCACGCGTCAGTTGTCAGGCGTAACCCGCGTGCTGGGAGGCACGCGCTCGCCCTCGGCGCGTGCCTCTCTCTCTCTCCCGGCGCGTGCCTCTGCTGTCTTGTGAGGGAGAGAGAGAGACAGAGAGAGAGCGAAAGGAGCGCGTAGGCTATGGAAACGTTGTTTCTTAGAGGAACGCTCTACCGGCTCGCAAAGAAGGAGAACGCGCCCTCACCCGCGAGAGACAACGTTGGCGGAGGCAGCGTCTTCTAGCGAGGTTCTTGATTGAGAAATACCGACTGCTCGCCATGGAGAAGCGTTCACCGGCAACCCATATATATATATATATATATATATATATATATATATATATGAGGATTCGTAGCATGCGCGTTAGCTAAATTAATCCGGAACTCGGCACGATCTACGATGAGCATCCCGAGCTTCGCCCACTCATCATCATTCACTCCGTGGATATGCTGTAATTTTTTTCTATCATCCAGCTTCTTCCCAAGGTAGGGCCGCATCCATTAGGTCCGCAAAGGGAAGGCTACGTCGCCAACCAAACAAAGTGGCCACTTCGAAATATTTGAAGACAGCCCCAAAGCACAGTTTTCAAGAACAGCCTGGAGGGTACTCCTTTTAAAAAAGAAGCGTTTGAATATCGGCCTTGGGCTCCGATGCCCACCATTCGAAATCTATATTTGGCGTCTGCTATAGCCAGCACAATTATTGAATAGAAACCTTTATAATTGTAGAAGTCGGAGCCACTCTTGTTAGGACCTGGTCGGAAAATGCTTGCGTCAGTGCTCCCTATTGTGTTTGGAAAATCTCATTTGTCAAGCTATTCCTTAGCTAAGTCGCGCCACCTTTGTGTGCTTGGACGTGCGAGTACCAGGGGCCTCAAGCAGTCCCAGTTCGCTGGTAATGTCTCCTTCAGTATGCCAGCTGCAGTTGATGCATGCATTCGGTAGCTCAATGCAGTGTCCTCCATGGACCCTCCAGTGGCTGGAAATCTGCAATGTTGTTAATCGAGCAGCAGTCCGCAAAATTATGGTTGAAATATTTTGACATGTATGTCTACACTGAACCGAAGTGTTATCAGCATAGTTATATCCCTTAATGCCTGCTCTAAATCTTAGCGTTCTTGCGCTCCAGAAACGACTACAGGACACCACAGGCCAGCAGGCACTGTTCGGTGACGTTGCGATGGCCACAAGAGTTGAAGATTGGGCGAGTTGGATCGACGTACTTGGACTGGTATGGCGCATTATGGAAAACGGGAAACGGTCAAACAGACCGAAACAAAAGGACAGAGCGCTCTGTCCTTTTGTTTCGGTCTGTTTGACCGTTTCCCGTTTTCCATAATGCGCTATACCAGTCCAAGTTTCGATGGCGTTGATCGCAGACATTAAAAGCGCAAACGTATTGCCACGTGCAGGAACATAGTGCCCATTAGGAAGAACTGCGAAGAAATGTATTTGCAGATTATGCATATACAAGGAACAGCCGTTGCATTCAAGATGGACGAACAGCAGCAAAGGCAGCAACAACACGAGCGGTTCCCCAGTCGCCATCTTCGTCACTTTCTTGCGCACACTGCCACGTGAAGGATGGCGCCCTTCGCCGAGCTGGAATGCTTCGTAACATACAACCCCCGGCGGTCGGAGCGCCGTTCCGACGCTTAAGCTAAAGCTGTGTCGTGGCCAGAGAAGTACGGCTTAAGGCGGGAAACGTGGACAACATCTCTGCCTGCTACGGAAGAGAATTAGATACTCTCCAACGGAGCTATCTGACATGTGACTTGTGATGTGAGAACTTTGTGTGGTCCAGAATAGCGAGAAAGGAGCTTCGATGGCAGGCCGACATGGCGTGAAGGCGTCCACAGAAGGACCAAAGAACCGGGAGTGTTGTGAACTTCTCTGTGGCCGGTATCGTAGCGGGCCTTCTGGGACAGCTGCGAGAGAGAAAGACGATTCCGTGCGATATGGCGGGCCGTTTGAGCCCGAGCAGCGACATCGCGAGCATACTCCGTGGTCCTTTCGGGCGCTGGCGGCAACAGAGTCTCAAAGGGTAGCGTTGGATGACGGCCAAACAAGAGTTAGAAGGGGGAGTTGCCAGCTGTATCATGGCGTGACGAGTTGTAGGCGAACGTCACGTAAGGTAAAGTGCTATCCCAGTCGCGGTGATCTGCGGAAACATAGATGGATAGCATTGTTGTAAAGGTGCGATTGAGGCGCTGCGTTAGCCCATTCGTTTGCGGATGGTAGGCAGTGGTCATCTCGTGACGCGTAGAATACGAACGAACAATGTCGTCGACGGCTTTTGAAAGAAAGGCACGACGCACGGTCGGTCAGGAGTTGTCGCCGGGCGCAGTGATCGAGGATAACGTCGTGAAGCAGAAGGTCGGTGACGTCTGTGGCACAACTTGTAGGTAGCGCCCTCGTTATAGCATACAGTGTCGCGTAGTCGATGACTACGGCAATCCTCTTGTTGCCCGTTTGTGAAGGTGGAAATGGTCCAATGAGATGGAGTCCGACACGGTAGAATATGGGACAGCGGGAATGTCTATAGGCAGGAGTGGGTCGGCTGGTAACAAGGACGCATGCTTGAGGCGTTGACGGGATTCACAAGCAGCAGCGTAGCGGTGCACATAACGGGGAAGGCCTGGTCAGAAGAAACGGCGCCGTACGCGATGGTACGGGTGAGTGGCGCCCAGGTGTCCCGCGGTGGCGGCGTCGTGAAGTTCTTGAAGGACCGTAGAACGAAGTGCGTCAAGAACAAGTAGAAGCTCTGGGCCGTCGGAGGTGGTGATGCGTCTGTAGAGAATTACATCGTGAAGCACGAATAAACGAAGCGAAGGATCTTGGTGGTGAGAGTGGAGGCGATGTATTATGGACCGCAAAACTTAACTTTCCCTTGCTCTCAAATAATCGATTTATATTAAAGCAAGACAGTAAGAAAACAGTTCGACCCTATGGGGTGCCGCGGTTTTGAAGGAAGGCTGGGAGCGTGGTTTGTTTTCCCACGGCCTTCAAGGGCGCCCTTTCTCTGACGCCATGGCGACGACTAAGCTAACGTCAGCTGAATAGTTGGGGGAGCGAGCGCTGACAAACCGAACCATGTTTCTATCGCTCTAACACAACCCAGACTTAAAACGAAATAATGCATATGGCATACTGGAGGAATAGGATTCCATTTTCAAAAAGGACTTTGACGACCGCTCTAAGAAATTGAATCATGGGGCGCCCGATGTGCAGTCGAAAGAAGAATTTGTAAAGGAAATAGACAAAGAAGGCTGATGGAAGACTGTTCTCATATTAGTAAATATGTAACCGTTACTGCATTGCTATCTGATAAATCACCAACGTCACAACGAATGGACGTTAGAAAACCACCACCACGACTACTAATTTTACTCGAGACATGCACCGAGGGGGTTACTTGGTTTGCACTTTTACAACAATTACGTCGGCTTGCGTGTCGTCTACGCTAAAATCACCTATTATAACTAGCCTGGTCGGCTGAATGCGGGTATGCGGCTCACTTAATCGCAAAGGCACGTGAGACGCATGCCATGTTGTACATGTCATGAGGTCTGTCAGCCGTCTTTTACGTTACTGCACTTCCAATGCTAATTATCTTGCATTTAGATGATTAGGATGGCTAGAACAGCATTAATAATAATAATGTTCCTAGTTGTGTACGAGGATGAAAGACGTTATGGTTATCAGGAAAGCCGGGAAATTTTGGTAACCTGGTGGTGTTCCGCGTGCATTAATAATGCCCCGTACTCGTGCTCCTACCAGCGTTACCACCATCGAAATTGAGACCACTGTGACTGGCATCGAACCTGCATCCTTGGGGTAATCATCGAAGCACCTTAACCGCTAGACTACCGCGGCAGACGGAGGACAGCATCAATATGCATGAAGATAGACTTATAGATAGATAGATAGATAGATAGATAGATAGATAGATAGATAGATAGATAGATAGATAGATAGATAGCGTTGAATGTGTATATATTCTTATTACATAATTATTACATCAGACTAATAATAATAATATTACTTATTAAAGGGACCCCGAAACAGTTTTGACGATTTTGTGCAAACATGGTGATCCTGTAGAGCGGGTCATTAGGACCATTACAGGACAGATTTCAGCGCCGTGCGACGTGTGTAATTTATACTAAGGTTTTGAACCCGCGTATCGCAAAAGGTCGCAGCGGCTCGCCAAAATGCGTTTTGAAACGCCCCCGCCAATCGAACTACGAATGGGAGGTCGCTGATTGGCCCCGAACCAGTCACACTTTCAAAACCTAGCTGCGAACAACGTGCTTCTACAACGTACTCCTTCGTTTCAGCCAACGGTATCGTCGCGGCATCTGGCGGCGTACACACGAGTCACCGGCGCTCTATTACAGAGGCTAGCACTGCCGAGGCGGGCGACCTCAGTGAGGATATCGGGGCGCTGTGTAACTACGGGAGGCTCGGCACAGCGGCTGACGCGGGAGGCGCTGTCGTCGCTAGCGCGCACTCCGCAGGAGATAGAGTTGAGGAGGAACAGCAGTGGTAACGAGGAAGGCAACAGAAATAAGCCTATAGCTGCCTTAGCGCATGGTGCTTCGCTTTATTTATGGTGTGAATGAT
Organism: Hyalomma asiaticum; assembly: GCA_013339685.2. Lineage (NCBI taxonomy): Eukaryota > Metazoa > Arthropoda > Arachnida > Ixodida > Ixodidae > Hyalomma > Hyalomma asiaticum. The sequence goes on from JABSTT010003083.1 coordinate 18,277, forward strand.
TTCACAATTGTGTTGCGTAATCAGTGACGCCAGGTCAAAAAATCGTTCCAGGGACCCTTTAACATTATTAATATTATCTTATTACATTATTAAATTTGGAATTATTGCATAAAAATAATTATATGAAATTGAAGCGGAAGTTCTCCCTACACATTTTCTCAAAAGCATCTTTGAGTTCTACGAAACGTAAAAACGTCTTGGAGTGCCGCCAGTACGCAAATGATCCGTGCTTTTGGTACGCCGTTTTAAATTTTCCTGACTGTGTCGAGTGCTCCCAGCAGTACCACTGCGCGGCCGCTGCAGTCGTGGCTACTTAATATGTATTCTCGATCATGAATAAGCCGCCACACCAATGCTATTAAAGGGGAAACCACAAATAAAGAATACCAGGCAGGCTGTTCCTTATGGGTAGCGAAACGCTGTTCCTCAAAATGCCGCTATAGATAGCTTTGAAACTATTATGGTGTGCAATTGAGCTGACACGTTCACTAGAGAGGGTGCGTAGGATAATATTGTCAGCGTGTATGCTTACTTGCGTGCGTGAATATATTAAAGTGTGCCCAACACACAACGCCAACTAGTATCTACTAGCTGGCGTTGTGGCTAGCACCGTAATAATTCCCAGTAAGCATTACTCACTAGGACACCAAGGAGTGCCGTACTAGTAGAAGGTCCATGGTTATTACGTTATACGCCGCAGCTCTTCAGCCTTTCTTCCATACCGTCCTAGGCTGTTGGAGCCAATGGAGGCTCCAAAATTGTTTTCCCACGGCCACAAATTCCGGTCGAAGAAGGCTACATGTACTTTACATTCCAACTACTACGGCAGTTTCCGAACCACAATGGCAACTCAGTGGCGGCTCTTTGCGCTTATAAAATTGAGAAAGAGGACCTTCTTCTTGGCCGTCGCTTAGCGTAAACGAACAGAAATCCTGCCTGTAATTGTGTTCGGAAACGTGGATATAACTTAAGTTATATAACTTAATGAGCAAACAGACAATGAAGCCTAGGAAAGCATAGGGGAAGTTACTTGTGGTATTGTAATTGTGGAGAAAGTAGAAAGGAATTAAAGAGGACGAAAAGACAAACCTGCCTTCGGTGGGACCCGAACCCACGACCTTCGGGTCCCACCGAAGGCAGGTTTGTCTTTTCGTCCACTCTAATTCCTTTCTACTTTCTCCACAATTACAATACCACAAGTAACTTCCCCTATGCTTTCCTAGGCTTCATTGTCTGTTTGCTCATTAAGTTGTTTCTAACAAATAAAGAACGAGCCCTTGACCCCTTCCCTTTCGTTAAGTTATATAACATAACTTATGTGTGTAATTGTATTGTCCTCTCTGTTATGACCCTCTATGTATTAACAAATAGCAGTATTAACAAATAAAAAAATAACAAAAGTAAAAAAGGGGGTCAATGGCTTCATGCATTAGTGGAACCAGTGCACGCGGAAGTGTGACGTTTCTTTCTCTTTTCGCTCTGACCGCCGCGGTGGCTGAGTGATTACGTTGCTCCTCTGCTCACACGAAAGACGCAAGTTAGTTCTCTAACGCAACGAACGCTTTTCGACGGAGGTGGAACTATAAAGGACCGCTTATATAGTGTGCAATTTTGGTGAACTTTAGCAAAACGCATGCGATCGAAACCCAGCAATTCACTACGGCGTGCTTCTTAATGACATGCACGTTTTGGTTCGTTAAACCAGAGCGACATTTACTATTTATATTGAGTAGCGCATCTCCGTCGCAGAGTATTCATGCCTTCGAGCGTTGCACAACGTCCCCGATATGACGAATACTGCTACCACTACTTTTCCTGGCCGACCTTGTAGATCTCTCACATTACCGGCTTAAAATATCAATCTACAGCGCTCAAGCTCTTGAATATAGGACAACACAGATTTTCATTACTCTAACACTTTAATCCCAACTTTAGTCATCGTTAATAAATCAGCAGTACACTCCGTAAAGTGATACTTTCCTGCAGGAATAGGTTTAGAGCACAATTTCGTGTCTGCTCATCCGAACTCTTCTGAACTTCGACGTGCAAACGCATCCGCTTTCTCCGCAATTCCCTGTAGAGAACATGTTGACGGAGCAGTGATGTTTACAAACAGCGTCAATGCAAACGTTTCCTTTGGAGCTCGATACCAACGAAAGTAAAGCCACGCTCAATACAGCAAGTCCGAGAATGTGGCCAGCCATAACGAAGCAGTCTGTTCCCTGCGAAATCGACAAGAGAAACTTTAGTACACATAGGAGCTTGAAGGCGATTAAAGGTCACTCCGTCACATCAGCTAGGATCACCGCGAATGTGCCACAGGCAGTACCACTTACTGTCTGCTACTTGTATTATTATTTAAACGCCACCATATACATCATTGACCAAAAAGAATGCAGGTGGTGTTTACGTTCCACGTGAACCTTCTAAATTTTTCGTGATAGAACAATGCCAAGTTTACATTGCGCAAGCGCGTTTTACTGTATGTTCAAAACAAAAAAAAGATCGAGTGGAGAACTCATTGGTAGACCAACTTATTACAAACCAGTTCCACCCTACGTGAAACATCTGGAAAGTGCGGAGGAGTGATTCGCCTGTGTCGCACTTCTCTCATATCGTGCGTATGATGTGCTGTGCTTATGTTGGGGTGTGGTGATGCCTCTTGTCTTTTGGTTACTTCTTGTTGCCTTGTGATCATCTACTCCAAGATATTAGCAGTGGGCTTAGTTCAAGGGTGTGTAGTGGGTAGAGGCCAACAGCTTTTGTCTTTGTTACCCGAGGCCTTCGGCCGCAGAAAAATGAGGCTTTCTTTTCTCTTTGTTTCTTTCTCTATAGCGCACTGCATAATCATTCCAGAGTAGTAGTGCGCTAACGCCAGGAGCGTGAGTATAGGGTCGAAGCCAGGAGTAGGTCGTGTTTTCCCTCTCGCGTGACAAACGATACGACACATAAGACGCCGACAGCCCGGCACCCTAAAGTGCTCCGCACTTAAAGGCATATTCCTTTATGCTCGCGAAACTTGAAGGCGGAGCAGCTCAAGCTTCTTCTTTTTTTGTTCCAGAATATAGTACTCGTTCACAATTTGTCCATATATTGGTCCTGGTTCGGACACTGTAAAAGCTTTTTAGAAAAATTTCAGGCACAACGACATCAAAGCACTTTGTATTTACAGAGCCCAAAATATGCTCCTTTGGTAACGCTAGTTTACTGTACCTAAAATAATATAGATTTTGATTGCTAAGTCTTCCATTGCAATAATGGAGTACGTGAGAGCAAAAATCAAATACACGGCGGATTACTTAAGCAAATAGACATCGCTCTTGTTCACTTCGAAATATAGATTCGAATAAAAGGTTGTTTCGTCCAACACGGTGGCGTACATAATTCCAAGGCTGTTATCACGCCGATTAGCTACCGCAAAGAATGGATGGATAAATAAGTGTGGACAAATGAGAAACCGACGAAATGGGCTGTGTTCTGACTCAAGGCCTGCATTACAGAGCATGCAGTCAGGTCTGAGACGTGGACGTCACGAACAACTCACGTGCGATATCGGGAAGCTTGACCCAGGCCTCAGTCAAAAAGGCCACGAGGTTAATTTTCGGTTACTTCATAGGAATCAGTGGCAATGATTCTGCAGACATCGCTGTTTGCGCAGCAAATAAAGAAGCCCAAAGCCCTCCGATTCCGCTCTGTAGGACTGACGCCGCAAGGCAACTTCGACACCTGGTACGCAGTCTCTCTGATGGAGTGGAGCTCACTAAGCATTAGGCATACACGACTGCATTAACTAAGCCCATAACCGAAATTCCACCCTCCAAACGGACTGCTTCAACGTGAAGCTTCGCTTTTTTGTCGCCTGTCGTTAGGAGTTGCTTTCACGAAAGCATACCCAAGATTAATTTGAGCGGCCGACAACGCAGCATACGACGTCTACGGGAACGACGAAACCAGTGACCACCTACTGTGTCACTGACCTCGATTTGCCGTAGAGTGACAAAACCTTACTCAGGCATTCCAGCGACTCGAAAATCGGCCAGTTTAGGTACAGATGCTACTGGAGCACCGGCCCATCGCTCGTCGTCGGCCCACAAGGCAGTGAATGCACTGCTTTATTTCTTGAGCACGAGGGGCTTGTGTGAACGCCCTTGACAGAGCACCGGTACAATATCTTACGGGTCGACGCACCATCTGGCATCCCCGGCCACCTTTTTCTTTAGCTCTTCTCTCTTTCATCTTTCTATTCCTCTTTCCCAGTCTCCCAGCGCAGGGTGGCCAAGTGGACGCTTTCTGTTAATTAACCTCCCTTCCTTTCCTTCCTCCCTCCTCCTCCCAGAGCATGTGCACTAGCGTGGCTGTGTCCCCGCACGGGCAAAAAAAATTACAGCATATCCACGGAGTGAATGATGATGAGTGGGCGAAGCTCGGGATGTGCATCGTAGATTGTGCCGAGTTCCGGATTAATTTAGTTAACGCGCATGCTACGAATCCTCACGGTTCAAATATGCACAATGCACAATTGAAATCTCTCACCGGCACTTCATTGCAAGTCAAGATCCAGTGTATATATATATATATATATATATATATGTATATATATATATATATATATATATATATATATATATATATATATATATATATATATATATGGGTTTTGCCGGTGAACGCTTCTCCAACTCGAGCAGTCGGTATTTCTCAATCAAGAAACTCGCTAGGAGACGCTGCCTGCGCCAACGTTGCCTCTCGCGTTTGTCGGGGCAGTGTCGAGTTTGCCGGGGAGCGCGTGGCTCCCGGCGCTCGCGGCGAGGGCGAGCGCAAGGTGCCACGCGCTCTCCCTCGGCGAACAACAACACCTCGGCGCGTGCGTGCCCTCCGGCAGGCACGCGCCGGTGGCTACCTACTACGACGACTACTACTACTACTACTACATACATCGGGGACGCACGACCCATGCCTTAAATAGCTTCGCCCCTAAAAGTGTCGTTGTGTAATACATCGTCACAAAGTACGTGTAAGGTGCTTAGAAGATTATGGTGCGTCTCCGTTTGTAACAGTCCGAATGTGAGAGCCTGAGGCCTATTATGTTTCGGATGAGGGTGTGGACACACTGTTCGAGCAAGTTAAAAAATGTTTCGTGATTTCATTATACGGGGCGGGCGCGTACCTATTTTCCCAAACCTCGTTGCCGCCGAGCCATTTACCAGGCCTGGTGCTGTTGGTTAGCGCTCGCGCGAACTCGTGGGCGGACTTATTGAGGTTGGGGGGAGCGCCCTTGAGCTGCCCAGTGTGTGCGGGAAACCAGATTAACGCATGGCGCTGGATACCGTCGAGTTCGCGCTCCGGAGTACGCGCGGGACTTGCTCAGAGACGACGCCTCTCTCGAAAGCTCATACTGCCGATATCGAGTCGCTGGCAGTTGGCAACAATTATGTGAATTATCCCCCATCTTCAGTGGAATCCGTTCATTCATATTTCTAGCGCATTGGAAATGGTTGGTAAGTGAAAGCAGTGCGCGTACCCGGGCGGCATATTTAGTACAGAGGAATTCCGAGAATTTCTAGCCAATTTCGAAGTAGTGGACTACAGACCTACGCCGATGGCCTTCGGTTCTTTGACGTAGCTGTAACCCTAGGTGGATAAATTTACTTGCACATTCATCTTATTTAGCGCAGAGGTAACGCAGACAGCAAAGAAGGACGACAAACAACACAGGCGCTATTGACAACTGATTTATTTAAGGTGGAAACACAGCTTATACATAACCAGAGATCTGCGCAGGTGTACCACAACAAAGAAATTTGGAGAAAGGCAACCAGAAAGTTATCACACCAGGCGTGGTAGGAATTTCAGTTCAGCATTGTACAACAAAATGGAGGTGTTACTAACGCACTTATGACGAGCTTTTCCAATAACGATTGCCTCCAACGTTTCACGGGTTGTTTTATGCTTACTTCTACCTATTATTCCCAAGCCACGAAAACGTGGTTCACAACCTGTGCAAGTAATGCAATGCACGACAAGATTCGTCCTCCCCTTATTAGGGAATGTCGCTGGAGAAGGCAGTTGCCGCCCTGACGAAGACAATTCCGCTTGTCGAAACGTTGGCTCCTGCGACATTCCCGGTTCTAAATCGTATTTTGCGATTTGTTCATCGATTCAAGCATCCATCTTCCCCTGAGCTTCTTCCTTATTAGCTAAGTCATTTGCATGCACCGTGAGTTTCTCGTTAGCGCAACGCCCCGTCTGGCGAAAGCAGAATTTGCCGCAGGACAGTGGAATCTTGTAGACGACGTTTTTGGTGTATTGCACAAAACGTGTTTCGTGGTTTCTTGTGCAGCCTCCCTTAATTTCCGCAGAAATGGTGCGACGGCTCAGCTGAACCAGCTTCCTGGGGGCCGAAAAAATCACCGGTACGCTAAACCGCTCAGCGACCATCTCTAGGTAGTGGGAGACCCAGTCACCCGCACCTGGACTTCAATTCCGGGGTTAGCGATCTTTGATTCTACCAAGGCAATTAAGGTGACATGCAATGCTGCAAAAGATGGTGTAGATGCACTGCTCCTGCCATATCAGGCGGACAACAGCAGGCGACCAACTGTCAACACATCGCATGCGCTGACGCAAGTCGAGCAACAGTGTGCACAAATTGAGGAGGAGGAGTGTGAAGCATTCTATCAATCTGTGTTCTCAGATTCTATCAGATGTGTTCTCGTTGGACACATCTGATTGCATAAGTGCAAAGAGCGAGAAGTCCGGTTTGTTGGGCAGGGCTTAACAGCGACATAAGTCAGCATATTCAGAGATGTCCCACTTGCATGAAATTTGCATACAAGCAACCGAAAGAGCCTCTTCTTTTGCAAGAAACTCCAGCATGTCCATGGTATCGGGTCGGCGCAGACGTACTCAGTATTCTGAAGGAAAGTAAGTCGTTGTTTTTGATACTGTTTAAAATTTCCGATAGGTCGAGAACATGCGTGACGAAACGGCGACAACCACCAGTAGATGCTCGTAATGCTATCTTTTCCCGCCAAAAGGTTTTGGAGGAAGTGTCGCGTGGGCAACGGCCCACAATTCGGCGGTCATGAGTTCGCGCTCTTCGTGCAGCAGTACGAATTCGTACGTGACACGTCAAGCCCTCACTATACTTAATCCAATGGAATGGCTGAGAAAGAAGTCCAAGTAGTCAAAGGTATTCTCAAAATATATCGAGGGGGACACAGACTTTTTTATTCAGGCCAGAGGGGGGACTTCTGGTTAAGTCTTTTGGCCTATTGCTCATCCCCTTGGAAGATGGACGGTCACCAGGTAAGTTTCTGCAAGCCAGGCGCTTCAGAAGTAACTTTCCCGATTTTAACAAAGTTGTCGAAACAGAAATAAGAAAGCACGCGCAACAAGAGAAAGGACAAGCGATTCCACCTCTGACGCCAGTGGCCGTAGTTCGAGTACGGCAAGATGCGTAGGCGCGTAGGTGAAGGATCGCCGACGCGGCTTGCCCAATGTCTTACATCGTGCAAAGTGGTCCTCACCACGTACTTAGATACAACCGACGTCAATTACTTTGCGCAAGAGAGGAGTGTTGTCTCGAGCCAACTGACTGCGAATGTTCACGCCTTCTACGCCCCATCGTACAGAGGACCAACCGATCAGTCGGCCTCGAGTGATGAGACAGGTTCCCAGCGGCTCTGCAAATTTGGAGGGGGGGGCCTGCATGCTTCCTTGTAATGAGCAGCTTGAAGTCATGCAAGGTGAAGTCCCATATCCACCAACTACAACAGCGCATGTTTGCGCGTCGAATCCAGCTTTGAGACCGCCGGAATGCTCATTCAAGCCACCTCAAAGCATTGCGTACGGTGCAATGTCTCATCGTAGTGTAAACCTTCTTGCGCCACACTTTCTGCCGCTGCAGCAGCATGCATGGGGCACATGCTCTCCATCTACAGCCGATGTACTTCTGCACAAGAGCAGTGTACATCTACAAAACTCAAATACGTCACATGCCCTAAATGTTCGTTCTTGTTCTGCACACCTTGCTGTTGCCGCAGTCATTCTGCCAATGCGATGCACTTTACCCTCACTGCGTTTTTCCATACCTTTGCTAAATGATACTCTACAATGCTATTCCGTGCATTTTACTTCCCGCCTCCACTTTTCCTTCCTCCTCACGGTCACATCACTCCTCCTCATCTTCGCTTCTCTTTCACACCTCGTTGCTAAACTACATTATGCATAGCTATGCTGCCCACTTTCTGTGGCGTATAAACTATACAATGCAACGCTATGCCATGATTTATCCTGTCTCCTCCTATGTCTTTCCTTTTCTCTTCACCGTCACATCACACTCCTCATCTTCACTTCTGTTTCCCGCCCCTTGTTAAACTATACTATCAGAAAGATGCAGTGAAAACATAGGATTTATTCTGACGTTTCGGCTGGAGGGCAGCATTTCAAAGATGAAAGTTTCTCATGGGCGCATGGTCTTTAAGTACACTTCACGAACATGCATAATGGGGTGGAAAGGGGAGAGCTCACAAAAGAATATAAATAAAAGAAGGGGTGGTTGGGATACAGATGTGTGTCCAGGAAGCAAAGGTCAGTCCAAGATGACGGCTGCGTCCGCACGGCGCCTCCATAATAAAGAACGGGTGGGCCGAGCTCATCCTCTTTGTACTCCCCACACAACAACGACATTTGGCTTCAGCGGTTCCGCGCTGCACTGCGGGAGTCGCAGCACCATAAACTCAGGTGATGGCAGCGCGATTGTCTTCAAACGAAGGCGCACAATCTGCTACCAGATGAGCTCGGCCCACCTGGGGCCGAGCTCATCTATGCCTTGAAATCTCCATGCCTTGAAAAAGACCGGACCCGCGGTCGAAACTGTTGGCAATAAACGATAACTGGAAAGTCATGTCTGCTATTTCACTCCAAATACGTTTGGCCCATTGAGCACAGGTTCTCATGTATATATATATATATATATATACATTGTTAGGGTTGAAGGGCAAGCTAGATTTATTTGAAGGGGGATCGTTAGGTTGCTTGTAGAGCCGACGAAAGATGGCGCCCAATAGCTCCGCAGGCTCTCGTCCTCGTCGTCTTCCTTCCACCCTTGCCTGGCTCGTACCTTGCCGGGGAGCGCTACGGCTGATGGCGTAGCACTCCCCGGCTCACAGACGAATACGCCTTGGTAAGCCCAAATCACTGAGAAACGGCAGGATGAAACCGCTTGAAACACGCGACGTTAGGTTAGCTGTGTTCGCCTGGAACGACGACCAGCTTACGTTAAGCGGGGCACCAAGTACGTGAAGTCGCTGAATCGATCGATAATGACAATAGGTCCAGTATACCGGGGCAAAAACTTGTGGCATAATCCACGTTTATTCTGTGGGGTCCGTACCCATACCAAGTCCCTTTTGCTGTACAAGACAGACTGATGTCAGCTACTGTAGCCCTCCTTAGATTGATGTTGTGGCGCCACGGTGCGAAGTCGAGCAATCCGACGTGCTTCTCCATGGCAGAGCGTCTTGGCAACCGAGTGCGGTGGAAGTCAAATGGCAATATTGTATCAATGCTCCTTAAACTAGACGTGCGT
>JABSTT010003084.1:0-29779 GCA_013339685.2 Hyalomma asiaticum
CACGCAGGTTAGGTTAGAGTGATTATGATAGTGAGAGCACACAGTGAGAATGACCAAATCATACTTACTTAATGACCTGTATTTGCAACCCATGGCCCGGCTTGCCGGTCCGAGTGCGCCGCCGAAAATGTCTGCTGCAAACGTCGACGAAACTTAAAGGGGTCCTGAAGCACCCCTCGCGCTTGGTTTTGAAAACGGCTGGTGTGTATTGAAGGCTACTCAGAAATACACATTCGAAAGAATTTTCCGAAAATATGCGATAGCAGGAAAGATATTGAGACAGGAAAATCTCCCTTTCACACTGCGGCGGAGCCGACTGATTATGTCAGTGGTGGGCGGCGCCACCGGAGGTGTCCTGCCCACCGCCTTACGTCACCCAGATTCAATGTTGTGTTGTTCTCCTTCCGCCCTACTTGGCGGGGCTGCCCAGTGGTGTAGGCAACTCACATTTCCGGTCGCCTGCTCGGTGCGCGCCCCGACCGCGCGCGATCTTTCTACAGCCTACTGCATTGTTTCTGAGCCCCGACATATAGGTGTTCTCTGGCCCCGACCCGCTGTTTGTTTCCCTTCATCACACGGGCGCGAGCACGGAAACACGCGCGCTTGCGTCCTCCGTGTGCTATATACTTACTTTCGATCTTGCTCGTACGTCAGCACCGGGCAAAACAGTGAGCGATGGATCCTGCGCTGCGAGCTCGGATCGAACGTGTGACTGAAGCGCTTGGCTTCGACCCTTACGGCGACACACCAAGAAAACGCAAAGCTCGAGCATCGGACGTGCCAGAACTCCCAGGACCTTCGTAACGCGGCGGCGATGATATGAATTGGTACGTGAAAGCTTACAGCACTGCACATTTCTTTTACCGCGCATCAATATTTGTTCACAGCTCCCATGTATGACTAATTTTTTCGTGTGAATTGCAGCATTTGTAATAATTGCCACGAACGTTCAGTTACAGTCATGTCCGCTTCTCTAGATCACACTCGGAAAGCCAGCATCTATCGCGATAGAGCCCGATCTTGACTGAAATCTGCGTTGTCCGACGATCCAGATTGGTTTGGGTGATTTCTTCCGCACCATGACCGGCCCAAAGGAGCATTTCAATTTGTTTGTTATGCTGTTAGAATTGCAAATATAAAGCTTTCATTTTTTAAAACTGCCTTCTTCCGTGTGCAATAGTGATTCAAGCTTTTCTCTAATTGGCTGTAAACGTACGCCTGCAACTATGATAACAAGCCTCCGATCGCGACCAAGAGGCATGCCTTCTATGCGGGTCGAGCCAAATCATACTGTGTCATAGACTCTATCTAGAGCGGGCTCGATCGCAACCTGCTTTCATGCATTTCGGCGAAAGTTCATCGTGTGCTAGCTGCAAGAAGACTTGTGTGAGATCGCTATACTTTAATTGTACGGCGCAGCAGCGGTGAACGGCAGTGTTGTGTGACTGTGATAACTTAAAATGAACCAAGCACCGTCGGAGCGTTATTCCAAAGTGATGCGCACAGCTGATCAGAGCAGCCATGTCATTCTAGCTTCCTAACTGTGTACTAGCTGATTCGCGCGGCCACCTCGCAGAGCTAGTAGATAGCGGGGACCGTAACAGCATAAAAAGAAAAGCGAGCTTGCTAAATTTCTTGCCTTCAAGAAATATCTTCCTGCGTGATTACGCATGCAGGTTTACCTGTGGGCACTGCGTGGCAACCGAGAATGCGCTGGAGAACGTATCCTGCCGGGATATCTCCAACGTGACTTCGTAATCCGCCACACTCACTTTGCAAGCGTGTGTTTAAACCCGGCCGTCTTGGAAGCAGTATACTGGGAGGTGACACAAAGTGGCACTAAAATCGAGCGAGAAATGCACAAGTATACATGCACTTGCAAAGCATGCAGTTAATGTGGCCTTCACATGCTTTCTTATTGCTTACAGAACATATTGATTTGTGGCATGCAGGATGTTCACGAGGTGGATTTGGAAAAGGCTTCGCAGGTACAATAGAGTTGTACTGCCTGCTTGCATGGTTGCCAGGATTAGGAACGAGCTCCTGTCAGCCACTTATGCAGGCTTCCAGTACCCCATGCAAAAGTGCAGCTACCTTTGCACAAGTCACAAGAAAGCATTTTGATAGTGTGCTCAACTCGTAAAAGTAATTATAAAACTTCATAAGGTAATTACGGCTTGTGCATGCAGTTGGCTTTCAACACTCACTGTTGAAGTGCCAAGGAGTCTCTCCTTGGAGTGTTTTTTTTTTATGATGCTTTCTGATTTTGTGTAGCACTGTGCTGGTGTGAAGAATGAGACTGTAACGACACGACCACGTACAGTTCGGTTTATTTCCCTCAATTCCATCAGGGCGTAAAAAGTGTTTCGAGAGACAGGCGCAAGTAGTATAGAAATTGCACCGTCAAAGAATGTCAACAACTAGGTTACAGTATCAATTTAAAGGTTTCTTTTTTTATTTAATGATAGTACACAGTAACATTCTTGGCCCTTGCATCAGGGGCTTCGAAACGCATGAGAGAACAATGCAACACAAGAAGTAGTAGTGAACAAATATTGAACGAATGAAACCAAAATGAAACCAAAATGTACACACACATAATTCACTCATGGGAATGTCATGCTAAAGGTTTCAGAAAGCTAGACGACTGGAAAGAGGCCTTAGGAAGAAAGTTACAGTCAGAAATGGTCCATGGGAAAACTGTGTTTGAAAGTTGCAGTTCTTGCAAAAATTGGTTTAGACTTGATGGCTTCCATTGTGCTGTGTCCATCTAATGGAAAGGCAGTACTTGGTTTGTTCAAGAATAGCAGACTAGATAATAGACTTTATAAAAGGCACTGAAGGCACTGTGTGTGGTGAATGTACACACACATCACATCTTCCTGTCCCTATCATCATTCTTTGCCCCCTCTTCTCCACTTTTCATTTTCTGCCTGTGCAGATTTTCTACCTGAGCAGGCCAGAGTGCACTAAGGCCAACCTCTGCGCCTTCCAATAAATAAAATTATAATATTGAGCTGCATTCAGCATGCAGTCTCAGAAACGCATTGTGTTTTGTCCACCTCTAAACTTTTCACTGTATCAGTTTTGAGTATAAGGTTACATATGCCAGCTGTATTGATTAGCATAATAGGAAAATGTGATGATGAAGAATTAGTGGAAAATGAGTGAGTGCATCCATCATCAGAAATCAATGCAGATTCAAAGTGGTCATTAAATGCTTTCGTAACACTGAGATTATCTAAGCATGATTTATCAAAAAAAAAAAATGAAGAAAGACAGCTCTGACTTGGTGGACTGACGGTGTTCCAGAACTTCGATGGCTTGTTTTTATAAATGATAGCAAACAATTATTGAATTAAGCATTCGGTTGTTCACGCAGGTGCCTGATACGACAAATTGACAAATTACGAAAGTGTATAATCTGACGCATGTATCAAGGATTTTTGGGATGGCACTTTACACACTTGGTTCGAATGTGATAAGTATACAATCATTAACAATTGCATAAAAAAATGGTTTAAAAACATGTCAACATTGTAATAGTTGGAACTGATCGAAAACTCAAAGGTGGATACAAACATCTCGGTTATGGAGTTATCAGATAAGCAAGCAGTGTGCTCAATGCTCAAGACATTTAAGGAAACTGCTGGGTAAGAAGTAAAATTCTGCACCTCGTGTTTCATTATATAGTTTTACGGCCTCACATTCCAATTTTCGATTTCCATGCCAAAGTGAAATAACTTGTCTGAAAAGCACTGGCTTATGTGGTGAATTGAATAATGCTATGCAAATGACAATGATAGAAATTCCTCACTTTTTGCCATGTTATTTGTTTGCAGGTGGCAAACTGGAGCCTAACATTACGCTGCAGTGTTGTTCACTGTGTTTGTATCATTCACACTGCTGGGTGATGTTAATTTTGTACTATGGCCTGTGATTCACCTTGCAAAGCTCTCATCAAAGGAACGCTGGCTGCTTGTGTCTACCTCAGGAATGACGGATGGAAGCTCTGCAGCGTCTGCATCTTCCTCTGCGTCTGGCACTGGTGGTGAACCGCGTGCTGGCTGAAACCTCCACGTTGGTGATGGGGCACCCACTGCTTCACACTGACTTGATGCGTCCAGATGTGCACATGTGTCAGTTTCCACACCTCCTTCTTTACATGCGTAGGCACTGAGGATGGCCTTTGAGGCTGCAAAATTTCCCACATAATGTTTTGAAAAACTGCAGAGCATCCATTTTTGCTGTTGAACAAAGAATTGGCCATTAGATTAACAACACACTTTGACATTATTGGTTGTGTTTTGCTGTTTACACCACTGTTTTTCACTTATTTTGGTAACTGAAGTGTTTACACAGGTGTACAGGCCTTGTGGTTGGAGTGCACTGGTCTTTGTGTCACTCAAAACAGCTAAAGCTTGTACCTGTACGATTTAAAAACTACCAAATTTCAACTTTGCTGTGCTAAAGGTTGTCTCATCCAAAAGTTGTAGCTTGCTCAAGTGATGTTTTTGTATGGTGTCGCTGCCTCCTTATATGAGGTTTCTGTAGCAACTGTCTTGTTTATGATGGCTGTCTGAGTGCCAACAATGCACACAACAGGAGGACAGCTGCATCTAGAGATCTGAATCTGCAAGGTTACACACTTTGAACTGAGAGCTGCATGGAGCTTTAAGTCATTTTTAGCACAGGATCACACAAAACTTGAGGAGATCTGGTGCTTACTTGACATGACACTTCCATGCCAGCTGCAGATCAATGCACTTTGCTGGACCCAGTGCCATGCTGAGACTGTGAATCAAGTGTTTCAGGTAGAAGGGCATTATAGTTTCTGCACACCTACTCACCCCCTGTGAACCTCCAGCCTGTGTGTCGCAAGATGGGGCTGTTCTGGTGAAGTAGCGATTATGTTCTTCGTGCACTGGATCACTGGGATATGAAAATATGTATCACTATCATATCAGACCACTGATCGTGCAAATTGAATGTCACTTCATGTGGCCATAAATGCCTAAATGTGAAATAGTGCTTGTGTGTTTAAGATGCCAATCTGCTACACTCAGGTATTTGCCTCCAACGACTGATTGTTTAATTACTACATGACAAATTATTAGACAATGTGAACGTGTATGTGTAGACAGGGTTTTCAAATGCTCCCTGTTCCCCGAAATCTTGACACTCTGTATGTACGCTACATGCACACATATAAGCACCCACATGCACACACCTGCAGTTGTGCTTACTGACCAACATACCTGTACTGGACCACCCAGAGCATGTTTAGCATGATATAAAGCAGCACAACAGACTGTGAACTAGTCTAAGCATGTTGTTTGACATTTTATAGCTCCCTGTGCTGAACTGAATGGTAACATTACGTGTGTTACATCATACAGGATCTATGGCCTGCCATGTAATCCAGCTGGCTGATTAATGCAATAGTACACTTTTCAAAATAGTGAATCATTAAAAACATTATGCAACACGTAAAGAAAAAGTGAGTTCATTCACTGAAACATAACGCCTGCAGTAGTGTACATTGCAGTCAGTTTAATTGAAAACATGTAATTGGCCATAATAACGTGGTACAGTTTTACTTCTGTTTTCTTAGTGAAAGCGCTTGACAAAAATAAAGCATTGAATGCCAGTTTGCTTTTTGTCACTTTCTTTAAAAATGCATATTTGGTACTTGCTATCTATTCATGCTTGTTGTGCTTGCACGCACCAGCATTGACCTTTTCACAGAGCTGCAACATTTTCTAAGGTTTACTTGGCTCATATTGCTCATTAACAAATCAAATATTGGTACGTTTATACGAATAGTATTGCGCCTTATATAAAATAAACTGAAGCAGAATTTGGCTTTCTGCCTCACTGAACGATTGGTAAGCTCTGAAAACGAATATCTAGAAGAGTCACTTCTACTGAGCTACTGTTACGTACGGTGTTGTGTTGTAAGCATAAATACATACATGCTACACATTTGAATGCTGATTGCACCATCCATGCAACAAAATTTGTATCCCCGACTACGTAAAATATTATATACAGTACTTTCCCCGGCGCTAACTGGCGAGTGTTCCATCGCACTGCTACAAAAGTTAGCAACAAATAAAGAACGTTAAGTGTGCACTTTCCACTTGCCTGTATGCCAGGAAGAAACAACGTAGGCAGGGCGTTTGGCTCCAGATGAAAACTTGTCCAACTGATTCCTTAACCCTGCGCCAGTTCGGGATCGTGAAGGGAGGCAATACGGCGAAGTGTCTACCGCAAAAGTGTAGGTTGTTTCGCTTCTCCGTGGGTGGAAGGCCAATACGCTCGCTGCAGCCATGCACACCGCAAGGCGTCATCGCGAGCCAGCGTATATCAGGACTTCATGCCTTTCCTGTCGCTGACTTTGCAGCCGACGGCAGCGCAGGGCACCGTTTCCTTGCTCGTTACTCCCTGGGTTAGGTGTGCGCGCAGTGCGCGCTCGCTTGATGACGCCGACTGCGGTGCAGAGTTTCACATTCGCCAGATTGAGCCCATCCGCAAAAATCAACAGTCAGCTCCGGCATAGCTGTTTAAGCGCGGCCGAAACTGAAGAGTGGATCGCACAGAAGCAGCCGAAAAACCACTGCAGTGGCTGTGCGCCAACTCCGAGAGGATATATCCCGTCGGTGAAAGTCAACAGCACAGGTGCATCTTATCACGCAAGCTGAATCTCCCGGCGGCAACCAAAGGTTAATTGGTTAGGACAGATAACACGTTTCCTTAAACGTTGAACGTCGCTTCCGCTGCATCTGATCGTGGGAAACTGGCTTTGTGTGCTGCCATATAGGTGTTCTCTGTGCTGCCTTCGAGTGAAAGTTCGCGATAGTGCCGCGGCGTTACAAAGGGCGCGGCGTCGAAAAGGAACCGCAACTTCGACAACCTAGGTGCATGAGCGCGTGCTTGTGGTACATACACGAACGTTATTTTTCTTTATTATTGACGAAACTTACGGGAAACGCAGCACCAACTCCGCAGTGCCAAAAAGACGCGCGAGCGCGCCGAGTAGTGCAGACGACAGTTTTCTTCTACCGGAAATGCGTCTTTCGCATCAAAACTTTAAACGAAGTTGATAGATTTGTTGTTTACTTCATCTTGTTTATTTACTTGCAAAAGATATTATACACAGTGACAGCATAACCAAGTTCATTTGATTCAAACATGATTCAAACATCGCTCTTAATTTATGCCGGCTACCAGCCAATAGCAGCAATCTGCTCTATTTCGTCTTAGAGCATATTGAAAAAAGAGTGAGAACCGGCCTTTTTTTGAAGCGAGAGCTCCTAGGTAAGGGACAACTTTGTGCTTGCCCTGTTAACTCTACGCTTCGCGCACGACTGTAGAATTTGGGTGAGCTGTTTATTGCAGCCTACACTGTCGATAGAACGTGTTTTTTCGCCAAGTCCGAGAGGTGCTTCAGGACCCCTTTAAGACGGGTCCGTGGCGCCTTTCATGTCCACCATTGACTTATCACTTTCGAAACGCCATGTACTTGCCGGTTGTAAGAGCATAACAAGAAACACACAAGCGCGTTGAAAAAATTTCCAAGTGGGGTTGCTTGTGCTTGCTTAGGTACAAGTGCACTGCGATGATGGTCTATAGGCTAAGGTACTCGGCTGCTGATCCAAGATTCGCGGGATCGAATCCCGGCTGCTGCGGCTGCATTTCAATGGAGGCGAAATGTTCAGGCCCGTGCACTGTGCGATGTTAGTGCAAGTTAAAGAACGGTGTTCAAAATTACCAGAACCATCTACTACGGCGTATCTTATAATCAAAGCTGATTTTGGGACACAAAACTCCACAAATAAGTCAATCAGGTATAATTGCGCACTCAAATATCACGGAATGGTTGCAGCCGGTCAGCTTCACAAGGAAGTTTCGCATCTCGCACGAGCTAAACGGCGCCTCCTTCGTTGGCACTCATAATAGGCGACATAAATCCATCCGATATTTCTATTCTTATTACAGCTTTGAAAGCGCTACATATGTATCGTTTTTTTTCCGATGCTATACCATCGCTGAACACAAACTACAGCTCTTCTGCGTGGAAGGAGCAGGGTTGGACGGCTGCTAGCATGCTCACTTGGCACAAAGGCGACATGGGTTGGATTTTTAATCCTTCTAGTGCATGGTAGGCTGCCTTCGGCGTCTATATGCATGATGCGTCTATATTTCAGTTGTCAGTTAAAATTAACGATAAGTACTTTTTTCCTGCACCCTTGCGAAGTGTTTTCTTGTGAACTTTTCAATGTCTATCTTGCTTAGCTTTTTATTACAGATACTGCAAGAACAAAACTGAATCACCAGAGTCGCATACCAGCACTGTAAGGTTTGAGCAGCCCGTGTTCGCATAATCCTCACACGTGACGTACATCAAAAGCATGTCACGCTATTGAGGTCATCCATATGCTTTCATCAGTCTATTATACCTTACAATCCGAGTTTCGGTGTATCTGTAAGTGAAAGGCATGATCAATACCTCGATATTTAAATGGGTCAGTGACTCAACATTGCCGTGTTTAATAACCGCAGTTGCGAAAAGCAATATTACTTTTGATGACAGGATCAACGTGCCCGTCACTTAGTGAAAATGGTGCATAAAACTCTTAGTAGTGCCTTCTATGTGACCATGCTGTTTGGCCCCAAGTATAAACGAGAATCATTTCTTGGTGAACATGAGCAACCTTCGCCGTATCTATCTATCTATCTATCTATCTATCTATCTATCTATCTATCTATCTATCTATCTATCTATCTATCTATCTATCTATCTATCTATCTATCTATCTATCTATCTATCTATCTATCTATCCGCCTACGTCTCCGTACTCGCGTAGTCGTCGGTTCTCTGATTTTTCAATCTCCTTCATCCAATTTTCCTCACCCAGGGTAACATACCGGTTGTCCTACACTTGCTAGCCTCCCTGCCTTTCCCTCTGTACTATTTGTTGCAAATAGTACAGTCATGATCCGGAAGGATCATGACTGTACTGGTTTGTTGCAAATAGTACAGAGATGATCCGGAAGGAAGGGGGGACAACAGTCCCCCGCTTCCTTCCGGATCATCTCTCTCACCTGATATACTCGAACATTGCCATGGCAAGGTACAAATGGATGTCGAACATTGAAGACTGATCTTGACACCACTAACACCATATGCTAGTCAGACGTCAAGATTAACGGTACCGCAGTCATGTGGGGCCCATAGCCGTACTGCTTCGCCTGAGGTATGCGCCATTGGTTTTTTGAATTTTACAGAGCCTACGTTCACAAGCACTAACTAAAAGAGACATCTAAGATATCATTAGAACACAAATATAAGAAAGGCACACTGCTTGTCGCATAGCTCAAAATACGACCATAACAAGCGCACATGCACCTGCATCGAATGTGGACATTGAAGGTGTCAAGTAAGCACGCTAGCACTACGCTACGTCGGTTGCGACCACACGGTATATAGAATAAGGGTAACAATAGCGCTTCCGTAAAAAAATTGCGCTTGTAATGCGTGTTATGTGCTCAGATAGTAGCGTAATATACATTATATGTGTTTCACTATGACTCGGCATGACTTTGTCCAACATTGCTCAATCATCTACGAATTCAAGAACGACGCTTATGACACGCATATCAGCCCACCGTCGTATCCATTTTACCTGCACAAAATAAGTGTATCTGCTGTGCACTGACATGACTGACAACGTAACGTCATATCATTAACTGCCATTCTCCCGCTGTACTTCTGTCGACATTCCTGGTTAGCCCAAGTTAAGCACGCATCCGTTCATGCTCTATGCACAAAACTCTTAGAACTACGCGTATGAGTTGGCTTAATGTGAAGGAATTCGTCGTAGGTAATTGCATCGGTGACTGCTTCGCACGGCACCGATTCACACAATGTGTGCTATCAGGACAATTTCTATCAAGTACGGCGAAATGTGCCGTGTAATTAGGTGTCTCATGCACATGGTATTTTAGACGTTGTAATCCACTTGCTTGTGTGCGTTAAAAAGCACAAGACATGATATTTGTTGACTCGAATTGTTGTAATGAACCTGATAAACCGAATCGCACAACGCTCATAAAAGATGGAAAGACAGAAAAAACGAACACACTGTCAAACGGCGTAGAAATATGTGCATAGCTTCCACGATGGTCCCCATCTTCTGCAGCTTCCTGGTGCGGTGCATTGGCTGAAGTTTGTGTGTTAGGCTGACCGGCTTCAAATGACATGAACGGAGGAAGTTCCTGCCCCGCTGTCACTTTTGAAAGGTTCTGATGGTGGCCATGTCAGCGTACGACGGCAGCTTTGACCGGCGGCCGCTGCACTGCACAGCACGAAGCGGCGTGCCAGTTGCCCTTAAGGGGAGCACCGAAGGCGGCCGCCGAGGTGGTTGAGTCGCCTCGGGCAAACAATTCTATCTCTTGATGACACCGCTGCGGCCGCTTCGTGTATCCAACACCGAGCCAGGCGAGGGTCACGTGACTGTCGCCATGAACACGCTTCTGTAAACCCATCGTGGTAGCCGAGGCGCGATGCTGATGCTGCGCATGAGGTGCACCTCCACCCACTGACATGTCATTCCATTGAGTGGACACACCCGCCGTGCACGTTCGCAATGAGCCCTTCCAAGGAACTGTGGCATACAACAGCGTAAAATGGTGTTAAGCGTCCGTCAACAGCGTGCAATAACCAAACACTAGAAAAGGAATAACAAGGGGTACAAATGCACAAAAACAAGAAAAAAACTTTACTGAGCAAGTAGTACCAACAATACTAAGGAAGCCAAGTAAATTGCCAACAAGTCGCCCACGTGCAACAGGAACCAAGGGGAATTCATAGAGTTTCTCTGTGCTCACACATATAAATGTAACCTGCGGTGTATACAGGCATATGGGCGTGTTTGTTGCCGGTTGATATGGTTGATAGTTTTTATACAAAAAGGCTCACTACGAGCTTTCATATTGGTTAGCACTGAGCCGTGAGCAGTGGTGATAGGAGTTTCTTCGATTGTATTTGATACACCAGAGATCCATCCAGCGCAATACTTTGCGGGCAATACTGTATTTGACGACACAATTCTTTTTCATTAATTCTTGCGCATTCAAATTATCTTTTTAACATGTACATTTTGGAATAATCTATTTCCCGCAATAAGCCGCGTGCATAGGAATTACGTTTCGCAGAAAGAACTATTACTTGCGGATAACAGAAAAGAATCTGAGCCAGTTCCACGGCAGTGAAAGCTGTACGAACTTCGGGGCCTGTCTTCGCTTCCGTATTCCTTGCGTTTGCGTTGCGTTTATCGTAAGCGTCATTTATTTTTCAAAACTGTACATCTCAGTGTGAGAGTATCCACCCTTGATTTGTGTTCTATTTTTTCCAGTAGTTTGATTTGCCTTAATATGTCTTAATCTGCATCCATCATATCATTGGTTTATTGGTCTAAAAAGGCGCTCTTCCTTAGGCTTATATTAATGTTTATTTCGTATGGCTAGCCAAAAGAGATATTTCAGCAATTATAGTAATGGATACAGGCTTGCTCAGAATAAGAAAACTATGCTCTCATATCAACTCTACTCTATACAATATTTCACATGTAGTATTTCAAAGAGCTTGTGTACTTCTCAAATTTTAATTGTGCAGCCCATTTCCTGACGCGTTTTTAACTCGGTGGCCAACTGCAGATGCTGAGAAAGAAACATCAGTAAAGAAATAATATGATAAAGCAAATCATTGCAGGGTGCAGGAGCCCGAAGAGATTGTCTGGGAATATATAGGCATGCACTCCTCGATTTCTTACTAAAGAAATATAAATGTCAAAGAGGGCCAAATATATGCACGTTTCAGCGCAGCAGTTCCCCTTCTGCACATTATCTGGCAAGAAGACAAATACAGAAACATAAACAAAGAGCGGATACAAGAAATGCAGGATGGCAACACTCTTCCTGTGAACAGCAGCCCTCAATAAGAGTAAGGATAATATATCCATTCAACTAAGAAATGAAAAAAAGGGGAAGCATGGCAATTATACCAGTATTTAAAAATGGCAATAAATCATCCTGCGAAAACTACCGTCCAATCTCCTTGACGTGCATTTCTTGCAAGTTACTGGAACATATTATCGCCTCGCACATTTACAGGCACCTTGAGACTAACAAGTTCTTTTTTCATAATCAACATGGTTTTAGAAAGGACTTTTCATGCGAGACACAGTTGCTCGAATTTACTACAGACCTACACTCGAACTTGAACAATAACCAACAAACCGACTGTTTCTTTCTTGACATTTCAAAGGCGTTTGACCGTGTCGCGCACTGCGGCCTTATTTCAAAACTTTCAGCTCTTAAATTGGACTGTCTCACTTTATCGTGGCTCCGGAACTTTCTTTCTAATCGACAACAGTTCACCATTGCAAATAACTTCTCGTCGTCCTTAACTGAAGTATCTTCTGGTGTACCACAGGGTAGTGTCCTCGGTCCGTTACTCTTTCTCATCTTTATTAATGATCTTCCACACAACGTGTCCTCAACTATAAGAATATTTGCCGTTGACTGCATTGTATATCGCCCAATAGTACATAAAGAAGACCATCTGGTTATTCAGCATGACCTTGAACAAATTGATAACTGGTGCAGTAAATGGCTAATGACATTGAACACGTCAAAATGTAAAGTTATGCATTTTACTCGGAAGCCTACGCCTTCATTCTATTCATACAACATCAATAAAGAAACTGTTGCAGTCGCTACACAATATAAGTACTTAGGTATTATATTCACCCCGAATCTTTCTTGGTCAGAAGATATCACCTCCATTTCATCCAGAGCATCTCAATCCTTGGGCTACTTACGGCGAAACTTAAGAAATGCTCCTTCGAATGTTCGCAAACTAGCATACCTCATCCTCGTTCGGCCTCAACTCGACTACGCTTCCCCTCTTTGGTCCCTTTACCAGCAATACCTCAATGATACGCTAGAACGAATTCAGAACAGGGCAAGTCGCTTCATTACTAACGATTTCAGCTATCATTCTAGTGTAACACAGAACAAAATCAACCTTTCATTGCAATCCCTGAGTGTTCGCCGTGACATTGCCTTGCTTTCCCTGTTTCACACACTCATTCATTCATCTCGAACAACACCAGCATGCTTGAAACGATCCTACATTGCGTCACACAGGCTTCGTAATCATTTTAGCTATAGCCGCATTCACGGGTCGACACGTGCATTCAACTGCTCGGCGCTTCCACGGGCAGTCCGATGTTGGAATTCCCTTCCAGATAGCATCGCATCTCTGAAAAATATTGAGGCATTTCGGGACGCAGTGACAAACTATCTCGCCAACAAATTGTAAACTAACCTACCATGATCTCAGTTTCCTCTCTGTTTTATCGTATATTTTTCGGAATTGTATAGCACAGTAGTGTCGCTTTCTTTTGAGTGTATTTTCTTGACCTTTTTTTCATAACACTGCAATCTTATTACTGTATAACACTGCAATTTTCCTTGACGTTACGACTCTATCAATAATGCCCAGTGTGACTTTTCCTTCTTATGATATGTTTTCTTTTTCCTAGAGCTCCCGATTCTATTTTTTTTATTACCGATGCTGCTTTAATGAATTACTTTGCAGTGCACTTCTCCCTCATTGTGACTCTGTGCGTGACTGCTTCTCATGCATATTGTAAGAAGAATGTACTGCGGAAGTTCACTCTTTTTTTGTAATGCCCCCCTTACACAATGCTTCTTTGGAGGCCTGTAAGGTATTTTCAAATAAATAAATAAATAAATAAATAAATAAATAAATAAATAAATAAATAGCGTACAACATCAGAAATCTACCGCAAATGCCTCTCATTTGCAGGTAAACAGAAAGAAAAGAAACAGTTGCACCTGCTGAAAGAAAAAAAAATCAAGATAAGAAGTAATGGGGAGGCTAGTTTCCCAAGTCCTTGTAAAAGGAAAGGGTACACCAATTTCCCTCTTAAAATAGATGTGAAGCAAAGATCCCATGATGACGCCTTGTGGTACTCACTTTTGTTTTAAGCACAGAAGTTATTCCTATTTTGCATTCCACCACGGCACCGAAACGTGCCTGTGCTTGTAAACGCGAAGAGTTAACTCCTTTGGCTCTTGTTTGTATTGCGAGCTAATTCTTGACGTGAACCGTATAACTAACACGCGCACGGTTCAGCGGTGTGATAGGATGCGATATAGTTGTATTTTCCGGTACAGAAGCGTGGCATGATCGTAAGCCACGCCGTGTAATGGATGGCCCGGAAATGCCAACGATCTGATGTTTTTTTTTATGTCTTCCAATGAAAATCCCTGTCATGCATTGCACATCCATCGGAAACGGCGCTCCGTGGCCCGCACCGAATCAGCATCCCTCGGGTGTAGTATGATGGGGCGAGATTCGTTACAGTGGAAACGGAAATGCAATAAAACCTTCCAACCCTACTTTCTACAGTCTCCATGATGATGAAGCGACGATAAATGTTGCATTTCGGTAACGGAGCTTCTACGAAGCTATACGCTTCTAGTACAGTCAAGCGCCCCTGTAACGAACGCCACTTCTGCGAAATCACTGGTAGAATAAGAGTACCTTTGCGTCCCAAAGTAACTGCAAGCTTTAAGCGTAACCTATGTGACGAAGAGTTTGTCAGGTCCCAAGTAGGTCGCTGTAATGACGATTGATTGTAGTATTATCCTTCCATTCCGCTAGTCGAGTTTCGTGTTTTATGTGCATAATGAACTTGGTGGTAGCTACTACGCAGGTTTTATACTGGCTGGCATTTTTTAGAATGTACAGATTTTCACAAAAATAACACGAGAGCTAGACGGAGACGTGTCTTCATCGCAAACCTAGACCACGTCAAGGCGAAAATAGTTTGTCGCTGCTGAAATTGCGTTGAAGTGAAAATTATCAACATTATGTAAATGCCTCTCGAATTATCAACTTAAATAGGCGGAGACATCAAAATTGTCGCTCCTGCGTTCTTTACTTCAAACGCTTGTTATTGCACCAAGAAGCACGAAACACGCTCCAAGCTTCACATATTCTAGGTAAATAATTCAATATTTCGTCATATCTGCGAGAGATTTCCGGTTTTCGATTCTGTTTGCAGAGTTTGTGAGCGACGTCATTGTCTAGTAGCACCAGCGCACAACAGAGATTGTGTAGGGCCTCTGTGGTCTTCGCGCCGTGTTCGCTTGTTGTCTCCCTGCCTTCTCTTCGCCAGATATACGCAGGGAGAAAGCAAAAAAAAATAAAAGGATGCCACGTCGGCCTGGGAGCTTTCATTCACCACCCATTGTACGTAACTGTTACGTCGCACAATGTCACTACATGTATCTTTGCGCTTTCGGCGTCGCGACGTCGATGTCAGCGGCGCTCGCGATGGCTCCCGATCGCCAGAACGAGCATATAAACATTCTAACCAAGCATAAGCATGTTTTAAATGCTTCCTGCGCCCTGGACTTCGTGACGACTGTCATCGCATTATAGTGCCTCAAAATTTAGTGTCGCAACCCTTTTATAAGGCAGCCAGTTTACATAATAAATTTTAGGGCATCACGATTTGTTGCATATTAACACTTAGGATTGAAAGAAGCTCGCAAGTTAATATCTCAGTCGTCGAATTTCGATGGAGATATTGAAACTGAGCGCAACGGCAGTGGGAGATTGCGTCCGCTTTGTTATGTGAGATTAGGACGACGCACAAGTGACGAAAGTTGAATGAATGCGCCTTGAGACTGCACGCTGTCGTGAGAAGAGGACAGTGGTTTCTCTTGGACCGGCGTATCGCATAACACTTTTTTGTGCGTGACCTTTGATGATTAGGCGTTTCTTTTGCGCTTAGCACCGGGGAACCATAATTTCTGTTTTCCTTTCACTCGACAGCCTAGAACTCTCAGGCAGTCACTTCGGCAGTCCTTGTCACCGGCCGCAGAGACGCGAAACAGTGTTTGGCGCCCATTGATATTTAAAAAACAAGCCAGTATGCATCGCATTGTTTAGTTAAAATAACTTGCCATTTTCACTGGCCAAATTATCTTGCGATGCACCTTTATTCAAGTTACGTCACTTTTTGCAGCGGAATATTCCTGTCGGACGGAACGCAGCTGCGCCATTTCTGAGCGCCCGTTGTTTCGATATCAGCAATTAAAACGAGCGAAAAATTTTTGAATTGTGCGGAAATTTTTGGAACTTTAAGATATGAGCACCCTATTGAGCGCAGTGGCATGCGAATTCTCTTCAAACTGGTGCGCTCAATTAAATGTTAAAAAATCAAATAAAATATTTCCGGGTACTCACCAGCGAATTGGAGCCCGTGATGAACATGATTGCCCTGGCAGGAACTAGCAGACTGCCACTCGTTGCGAAGAAGCGTATTTAGACACTCTATTCTTGAATTGGCTGTCACCTGAGAAATAAATATAAGGGCTTAAGACATGAGGAACCTGTGTGTATCTACAGCGCCTTTCCCCGCAAATGTTTTAATATTTAGGGGGTTTTACATATGAAAAGCACGTTATGATTAAGACAGAGGCCCTATAGGAGGGATTAGAAAAAGGTCCACCACATTGGCGTTTTCAGCATGCACTGACAGCGCACAGTACACGGGCCTACACATTTCGCCTCTACCGAAATGCAGGCCGTGTGGCTGTTTTTATTTCCCGTGAAATTCACATAAGCAGTCTAGCGCCATAGCCAATAACACCATCGTGACGGGCACGAGTGCTGTTACGTATTGCACATGCATCTAATTCGCGCAGAAGCTTCTGTTCTGGACGTGCTCTTAGCGGGCAAAATTGCTCCGTTGCCATATCGTCGCGCCCGGCCTCCAGTCTACAGCCAAAACATTTCCACTTTATTTCTCCGTTCTGGCAATGATATGTTATGAAGGGTTTGCTAGCTGTTACATATTACGGTATAGTGTGAATCGTAAAAAGCACAAGCTTACAATGAAATTAGTGCACACTTTCCCAGCCTGCCGTTACAGATTTTCTAAGCACACCTGCACTTTTTGCTGTTAGATGCAACTCCAACAATGTGGCCCACATTGTCTTAGCGTAGGCTGCAATTACCAGCACGTTGTTCCACGACCGTGTCCTTTCTGTTTGTCGTCCCATCTTGTATAGTGGCGCTGAACAATTTGTTTCCGAGATTCGAGCCGAGGAATGTTGGACACTACGCTATGAATGAACGCTCAAGCATTCTCGTTAATGGTACAAATTACACGGCACGCTTCCTCAAGAACCGTATCGTCACCTTTTACGGTAACCTATGAACAGATGGTGCTCCGCATGTGCGGAATCTTTGCCTGAGTAAATGTCAGACCCGGCTGCCTAAAACTGTCATAGACAAGATGCAATAATCGTTGTGTGGTATCGTTGCCTCGTAAAAAAATGAACCAAGGTACAGAAAGGAATCTATTAAGGATTTTTTTTGAGTTCTCAAGAATTCTCGCGAAATATGCAGCGTACGTTCATCGTGATCTTAGGCAAAACGTAGAAAAGGAGGTAGTTCACAAACTAGAGAGGCATCATTATTTATTCAGTTACCCACATCATCGGCATATCGCTTTAATTTTACAAGTACGCGCATGCGCATCCTGTTTAGTCTGTAATGAATGTCGCAAAGCAGCGCGCTCTTCGCGGGAGTGGGGCACATCGAAGCTCCAGGCCGCTGAGCCAATATTGTCTCCCATCTTTAGCAACTTCGAAATAAACACAGGGAACATTTACGATTTGGTGCCTGTGAGATGTAGGTTTAGGTAGCTAAGCGCATGGACGGGTGATTTGGGCTTCATTTTCTTAACTTGTATTAGAGGATATACGTCACCACATGGTCAGGCTGGTTACTCTATTGGAAGCCTTGGCTACCATATATGACAATGGACTTCCCAATATATATATATATATATATATATATATATATATATATATATATATATATATATTGGGAACGATACCTGAAATTAGAAGAGCGATCTTTATGTTGTTTGAAGAAAACCGTTATTCTGCTACAACTCAGAAAAAACACCGCCAGTCTTTATAGAAATCCAAACTAACGAGGACAGTTTTCTTTTGTGTCTTGTGCAGTTATATATGTGGTTGGACAAACCATGCGCGGTATCCCCCCTCCCGAAAAAAGGGGTCATCGAAGTCGACAAACAGTCCATATGGTCGCACCAGGAGAATGTTTTATATCCAATAAATATTCAACTCTTTTGAAAAGGCCTTTCAAGGCATCTATGTACCAGTACGCTGGAAGAGCGCCAGAACAGTCTTAGTGCAAAGAAAGAAGACATTCCAGTCTCATCTATCACTATGCAAAATATTCACGAATGTAGTTTGAGAAGGAATAACAGTAGCGCTTATCTTATTTAAAACACAGAGTAAGGTCCATTCGCCAAAGCATGCTTCGCAGTGGACAACTGCCGTCTGATCGTCCATTTTTTTAGAATTCTCCTGTACATAAAGGTGTACATGTTCACACTGCTCAGTGCGAAACGGCACTCGACTTGAAAGAGGCGCAAGCCGTTCGATAGGATTTACATCTTCAAGGGGTTCCTCATATACCTTCAATACCATACCTATAATCTACAAAGGTTCCCAGATACATTGCTTCTCGACAAGTAGACAAATAAGTCGGGGTCAAGAAAGAGATCAGCTAAGGAGAAACAGTCTCTCTAATATTCACACAGAGAAATATATAACGACTATACCAATGGTTATAAAAGTTGACGAAAGATAATCCGTCCGTTTTGGATGTGCGAATGACGTCGTCTTTTTTCGCAATGGTGGCGCCCAGTTGCCGAAGATATATTGATAGATTAAAACGAGGAAGCTTGAAGTTAGCTGTCAAGATAAGACTCTGTGTAGAAGACAGCGACAATGTTTGTTGATGGTCTGGCGAGAAGAGAGCACATGATTGGCGACCAAATTATGGAATCCACGGAAGAGGATGGGTTTGGGGGCAGTTACTAACAGAGGAACCTCGCGACGTAAGTCGAAATTTCGGCAGGATAATTGCGAGCTGGAGCGCTTTCGCTGAACTTTCACAAACCTTTTCCTCCAACTTCGTACTGCCTTCAAAGGAGGAGATCTCCAACGATTGCATTTGACTCGCGCTAACAAACGGTGTATCAAATTAGAAAATCACCAACTCGAGAAGTTTATGGCCTCGCAGAGTGAGCAGAGCGGATAAGAGATGAAGCAGAGGTGCGCTTGTTACTGGTAAGGGCAAACGTAACCTGAACAGGTCAGATAATGCGTAGGACACGCAATCAATATACAGTGGCAGCAGCGTAGTCAATACCCAGAAATGGAAACTTCAGCCCCGAGAGGCGAAAGCTGCGCTGGAGTGATGATTTCATGTGGTGAGCCGGCCTAATTAGGAATCACCTCTTGCAGAAAGCAGCAAATCGCAGGTCAATAGGGGAGGCCGTCTTATTGCACTACAATATAGTCGCCTGATGAGGCTGATGTTGGTGTTAGAGATGATATGACGCCTAGTATTATATTTATACATAAAAAACAACCTCTATAAACGTTACTAACTGCATGCCAAGCTACGGTTACGTTGATCGGTAGCAATTTGCGCAGTAATAATGCAGCTGCTCGAGTAAATGCCTCATTAGTAGCTCACCTTCATAATGTCATCGAGGCTGGCAGGAAAGCTTGCACACTCGAACCAAAGCCATTTGGGCATGTCGTGGCGCACATCAAATCCACGACCGATGCTGATGCAACGGAGTTCTCGTTCGGTCTTCTCATCTCGAGTGGCGCCCAAGGTTGGTGGCGGTGGGGGCAGATGGCGACCGCAGTACCCTTGCAGACCCATCACTCCCTGACCATGTCCCATCGCTTGACTCACAGTTGGAACCGCGGCCTCCAGCTCTGCCACGGTTGTCCCACGGAGCTTGACTGCTGCGCTGCAGATTGTTTCGCATTTATTCTACAGTTGAGTGTTTCTGGCAGGTATTCGTCTGCATTCTGCTTGCGCAGATAAGCGATTAGGGCTAAAGGCGTAAAGGTATTAGGCACCTGAGATTGCAGGCGATAGGTCTTTATCAAATTACTTCGTGGTCAGAGAATGGCGTACTCTTTAAAATAAGGCATTTAAACCTTGCCATGTGTGTATGTCATACTTCACTATTACATCAAGACAACAGGGAAGTTCGTTGTGCGTGGTGTTTGGCTATGCGCTAAGGGATAGCATATTGGGCACGCTAAATTCCCCTATTAACCACGGCACTCTTCATCTCCTCTCTAAGCAGAAGGCAGCTCTGCAGTTGTGACATGTATTACATGCCTGGGGACGTAATCGTACATGACCGCTTTTGGCGGCAATACCTATGTTATAGCATCGAGTCTCTTTTGTCAAATGAAGACGTGGATATTTGAATTTTCTTTCTCCACAACACAACAAGCTCGCGCTATATACGACACTACGGAGATATTTGAGATTTCCGATCATCTAAGCATGCGGTCCCTGCCACGAATAACTGACAAATGCCAAAGCGGATGTTAGCGCTACATGAGGTATGTGCGTTCTGTAAACTTGAATGCAAATCCAAATTTAGGACTCCGAGACAAGTACTAAAGGTGATTCATACAGTGCGATATCCATGTCGTGTACCTTAGCAAGTAATCGTCCTATTTGGCAATGTGGTGTTAGGTTGCATTATCTCGAAGCTAGGTGGATGTGAGCGCTCTCTTATCGTGTACACCGAGATGGACGTACAAATCAATTGGTATCAGAAGAGAGGCCGGAGAGATAAAGAAAACATAGCGGTTCCTTTAACAGAAACAACATATGTGTGGTGGTGACATCAAGAAATGGAACAGCAAAACACAGTTCTCTTGATAACATCATCGGCTCCGAGAACAAGTCAAATAGGATTAGAGCCTTTACCACTAACTTCTTTTAAATGAATTATATGCCATTTTCTGTCGGTTTAATGAAGCGATCCCGTATAAGACGCGCGATTGCCGTCTTACCGAACCTAATTCTGGGGATCCACTGCATGTGTTTCTGTTCTCATTCACTCATAGTTAAACGGCTAAATTCTTCTAAGCGTTTGTTCACTAAAATCTTAAAGCTTTATCCCTCCAAGCCAGTATGACTATACGCCAATCAAAACAACTCCTGTATGCACCTTCGCGTAAAAGTTACCATTCTGAAAGAAAAAAAAACTACCTGCTCTTCGCGATTCGTTCGCGTTAACCCGAGTTTACGTACTTATAGCAGAGGATGCCGACATTCATTTAAATCATGCGGATCCACAGAGCGCAGTGACCATATTTGTGCGTAAAAAAATCATATGGGTGAACAATTGTTCATCGGTGTGTCTCAACAAGGGTATGTCCATCTTTAAACGACGTGTTCTAGAAGGGGTTGTGATGTTTCGAGAAATAACGCTTAGCTCTTTTCCCTAATTAAGTACACACTGGAAATACGGTACAGCGCACTCTATTCATCTTGGCGTAGTAGGTGCACTGTGTCCATGCTGTTGAGTACGCCTAGCGCCGCTTAACGAAATAACTTAAAAACCGAGTTCGAGGACAGTTCGTATATTCATCGGAGTCCGCCTCCACCACAGCCTTGTCTAGTATACATGTCGCTTCAGGGATGCCGCGAACATACTCAAGAGGCTTAGGTAAGCGCGAAAAACAAATAGCCTTACCCGATGGGGTCAGCGTTGAAGTGAAAACACCGTTTTCACGGTCTATGGCGCTGGCAGGCACGCGTCCACCAACGTCGAGAACGGCGGCTACTGCAAATGCGAAGGTTGAAAAAAAAAACAATAAGCGAGCATTACCATCGCAGACCACAACTTTCTCATGAACATGAATCGGCATATTCATCTAAATGCAGTGCACACGTCCACATGGCGAGGCAATTTTACGTGATAAGCTATCACTGAATAAAATGCCTAAATTGTACCTTTAAAAATGGAATGATACGCAGGCCACGACAGAATAGAACGCTGCCGGCCGACAGTTTGCATGCGCGATGGCATACGTGCCGTCTCGTGCGGCTCGCGTTCTTCTTCTTCTTCGCTTCCCTTTTTCTATGGCGCATAGTCAATAAAGAGAAAACGAGAAAACATTTTTTTATATAGCTGTTTGTTCTCTAAATAAATTTTGTGGGCTGTTCTATTCATATTGTAGTAAAAGTATGCACCAAGGAATTCGCAGTGGTTTCTCTAAATATACCTTTACAGCAAAATGAAGTACAGCGAGATTGTATAGTCTGTAAAATAATATCCTGGCAGCGGAACAACCATCGCCATCTCTCTGCCGCTAAGCAAACGCGTGAGACAAATTATTTGGATTTATAAGCCTTAAGCCCGAATTCTTACGGTGTGGTTACAGTATTCGTTTCCGTAATATACTGAAGCAGAAACACATTGGAAAATGTGGTAAATTGTTTCTTAATGGTTACAGTATGAGCACTCTCGAGAGGGCACAAAGTCTTACGCGCGCAAACTGAAAGTTGTGGATCGAAATCGGCAGCATAATTTGGTGTCTGCTATTTCCATGATGCTTCTGTTGCGTAATTAAGAACGCCAACGAAATACAACGTTCTTGAACATGTCACCAGAAATACAAGACCAATTTCACCGAGGAACACGAAGGAGGGACATAAGAAACTTATACCTACCATTGCAGTCATGAGTAATAATAATAATAATAATAATAATAATAATAATAATAACATCATGAGACCCGGAAATGGGAAACTTGTGCAATATATTGGACACTGTAACACAGCGCACCACGGCTTTCAAAGCGCTTGCCTCCTCCCGGAAAACATTTTGTCGTCTTCTCGTGGGACCCCTGCTGCCATCCAGTGAATACGTCGGCGTGTTTCCAGCCTCTCAGGAGCACTCGAAATGACGTCATTGAGCACGAACAACTTTTACGGCTGCCGCCTAGGAAGTAACTGGATTTCTATTCATTCTCGTATGTCTTAAAGCATATTTAAACATTGATTTGTGTTCGTAAGAGGTTGAAGCACACAAAGAATTTTATATTTAAGCAAAGAATGTGGTAGTTTTTTTGCATGCGTTGCGTATTTGACAATGTCCAATATAATGAACAATGGGTCTCAATGACAACAAAAACACGACATTGCGCTCATGCGCTCTCTTGACACTTTACAGAGAGTAATACGTTTTTCGCTCCAGTTTTCTCCTCATTATATTTAAACTTCACGTATTTTCCCTTGTAGGTAATAGGCCCTGTGAGACTGGAATTTACGCGACCATTATTAATTGTATTCCCGGTTTGGAAGCCGCAAATAAAAGTATAGTTGTGCTGCGAGATGTCTTTTTTTTCGGTCACTGGCCTCGACTACACCCTATTCTCTGTTCCCCAAAAAAGTCCCCCTAGAGTCCCAATGTCCAATATATTGGACAAAGTGCTGCCGCCAAGTCACATCACATGTTGAAAAACTACGCGACACCTTTCACCTTTGCACCCAAGAAAAGCAATTCTGAATGAAAATTTAACAAAGATCCATGACCCTAAATTCACTCTGGGTGTCTGGCGGACAACAACAACAACAATAATAATAATAATAATAATAATAATAATAATAATAATAATAATAATAATATGTTAGACATTCCAATAAAAGAAAGAAAGATCTCATAGCACTGCGTAACTTATGCCCTAAGCCCTAAGATCTTTCTTTAGATATTTTCGCGATATACGAATTCAGGAATCAAGACCAACACACAAGCAACCGTAGAAGGTGTCACGCTAAAGAACCTTAAAGAAAGACTTCACAAAACCTTTTCTTACGCCCTCTATTCTGTCCTTTCACTCTCTATTTTAAGTTTGTCATGTTTGCAAAGATATTTTTTATCTTCAGATCCCCTCATATTGCTGGAAAAGGCAGTGGGACTATTTTTAGGACCGTTAATTCTATCGCTGTCATTCTAATTACTCTATTCTAATTATTCCCCTTTAACGTGACTGTCATAGATGTTGGTATAAGACGAATGGGAAACCAGGCTTCGCGATTCTGTGGAATGCATGAGCGGCAGCCTAGCGAATCGAGCGGTAGCAGATGGGTTGGGTTTTTGTGAATATGTAAGCCCGTCACAGGTAGAGATCAGTAGCACCTCGTCACTGCCCACTGATCCTAGTCATTTGTAGAGATGCCGAAGCCCCCTAACGACTCACATTTCTTCGGAAGCATTACTTTGCACTCCCAAAAGAGACTTGCGCGTACCCATC
Organism: Hyalomma asiaticum; assembly: GCA_013339685.2. NCBI lineage: Eukaryota > Metazoa > Arthropoda > Arachnida > Ixodida > Ixodidae > Hyalomma > Hyalomma asiaticum. The sequence goes on from JABSTT010003084.1 coordinate 24,298, forward strand.
ATAAACGAGCGTCTTACGTAATCTGAGAACCTTGCATGCGAAAACAAAGAGGTTTTCTGCGGATTGTATTTTGAACGCGAGTTTAAGTGCATCGAGAAGCGCATCAGTTGCTTGTCGACAGCGGTCTTTGTGCTCCAAGTACACAGGGATTCGCAACGCACAACACTTATTTTGCAGCCGCCGTAGTTGTACTTCTACTACACCACGCTGCTTACCTCCGCTGCGATTACCAAATCGCTAACTATCAGCGCACATTAGCACCATAATCTACTTCGCTCCATCTTTCCTAGTATCGGTACATCCTCTGTGAACTAAGAGTCCAGTTAAAGAGAGGCGGTTTCAATATGAGGGCAAATTTGCTTGTTAAACACCTCTGCTTTTAACGGAAGTTTTTTCTCAACGAAAGGCTGCGTAGTTAGACTTAGGGAACCGCGATCACCATACGATTGCCCAAACTTTTCCCAAAGCATGGACCCTTTCACTGAATCCCTCGTGTTCGCCGCAATAAAGTGCCGCTAGCGCCCTCAAGCGGCGGCATCATCTTGGACTGTTTCCTCGCCGGCCTCTCCATCCGGGCGCGCTCATTCGTTGTGTGTGTTTCAGGAATATCTTGGTTTCGCTTTTTCTAAACAGCGTGGAAATTACCTACGTACTTCACTTGCTATTTACGGGATATGATTGAATTGCAGGACAGTCGCCATCGGAATTGCTTCGGGTTTTGTGGGAAACCGCGGACCGTGTCCACTCTTTTTTGTTTGCGTTAGTGTTGTACGATAACTCAGCTCATAATAGGAATGCCGTTCTTTCCTAACAAAGGTCTCGCTCTCGCCTTAATGTCTCACATAGAGTAACCTTAATATCTCAGTCACAGTTTAAAAAAAATAGGGTGGTTCCAAAATTATGGAAGTTTATCAGAACAAAAGGTACATTGAGAAATCGGCGACTAATCATGGAACATTATACATAAAGCGAACTCTTAATTCCCCTTACGAAATAAGGTTATATCAGGAACTAGACATGTGTGGCTATATATGCCACGTGCCCGTATGTGGCCCTATTTCAACAGATCGTGACAGAAACGCATTTGGCGATGAAAGACCAACAGGACGAGTGCGAAGTAAGACTCCGATACGTATTGCGCAAGCACGGCCACGTACAAACACGTGCCATATATAGCCAGATATGCATATATGGCCATATATGCATATCTAGCTATATATGGCACGTGTCGGTAATTAGCGGTATTTCCCCAATACACATCACAGGCTTACATGGCATTCCCCGTGTTGGTCTTATACTGCATATACGTTTCTATCACGATTTGGTCAAATAGGGGCCACATACGGGCACGTGCCATACATAGCCACATATGCCCAATTCCTGTTATCGCCATGTATGAAATTCTTCTTAGGGATCGACATGACTAAGGCATAACGAGCACAATAGCCAGGCTTCGTCATGTTCACGACTAAAACAATGAAAGTGAGTTGCCTGTCAGAAAAGCAATTATCGAAATTCGTTAAGCAATGCTCATAAGTCACGCAGGTTAGGTTAGAGTGATTATGATAGTGAGAGCACACAGTGAGAATGACCAAATCATACTTACTTAATGACCTGTATTTGCAACCCATGGCCCGGCTTGCCGGTCCGAGTGCGCCGCCGAAAATGTCTGCTGCAAACGTCGACGAAACTTAAGACGGGTCCGTGGCGCCTTTCATGTCCACCATTGACTTATCACTTTCGAAACGCCATGTACTTTCCGGTTGTAAGAGCATAACAAGAAACACACAAGCGCGTTGAAAAAATTTCCAAGTGGGGTTGCTTGTGCTTGCTACACAAACTACAGCTCTTCTGCGTGGAAGGAGCAGGGTTGGACGGCTGCTAGCAGGCTCACTTGGCACGAAAGGCGACATGGGTTGGATTTTTAATCCTTCTAGTGCATGGTAGGCTGCCTTCGGCGTCTATATGCATGATGCGTCTATATTTCAGTTGTCACCCATACAAAAATGCCTGTTGACATTGAGTAGACCACCTATGAACTTTCTATTGACTGTACTGACAGTCTACAGACATTTACACTGTAGTAACACTTGTTCGTAGAACGTCTACAGACCTACTACTTACTTCTGTATAAAGAATTTTTTAGCTAGAACGTCTAAGGACTTCTCTCTTACTTCTGTATAAAGAATATTCTAACTACACTGTCGAAAGGCTCCCTACTTACTTTTGTAAAAAGAATATTCTAACTACACTGTCTAAAGGCTTCCTACTTACTTTTGTATAAAGAATTTTTTAGTCATCACATATAAATAATTCCCTCTTAATTCTGTATAAAGAACGTTTTAAATACATCATCAAATGGCTTCGTTCTTACTTCTATATAAAGACTATTTTAAATGCACCGTCAAATTGCTTCAGTCTTATTATTGTATAAATAATTTAAGCACACCATCAAATTACTTCCTTCGGAATTTCGCATAAAGAACTTTCTTTACCTAAAAGTGAGAAGTCGTAGAACGTTTAACCTGTACACAGCGATTCTTTGATATTTCCCGCAGGACATGTTCATGATTGCAGCTGCACTTGCCTGAACACAAAGTCTATGTCGCCTACAAGTGCACCAGAGCTAACTTGTTCGCCACGCGTAGTGTAAGCTGCTTTTGCACTTAAAAATGACATGAGAGATGTTAATCAATTTTCCATTTGTCAAGATAACTAGTATAATTGAGACAGCCCGCAAGCACTGTTCTAGTGGGCACTTCTAACGTCTTTCCAGACTTTCACCTTCACGTATACTCTCTCTTTTCTGCAGTTCAAACTAACAGATGACACACTTCTTTGATACGGCCGCCTTGCACAAAGATTCAAAGACCAGCACTCACACCAAAAGGGTCTGAGCTGACCCCGAAACGTTCGGTTTTTTGCGTTTCAGGTAAAAAAAAAAGAAACGAAGCAGGGGCCTACGCTGGTGTCATCTCGTTTCAACACTAACATTATTTTGCTTAACCAGACAGATTTGTGGCAGCTGTTAACGTTTAATATGTACTTTGATCGCTGGCAAAAAAAAGAAAAACAACGTAAAACAGCAACAATAGCTCATCTTGCTACCAGCACGGAGCAGTGAATTGCTATCGCACATAAGCTGGTACAATCTCATAATGAGTTAATTGCGCGGCTTTCATATTTCTCTAATTCCCGCAGATTTCCTTTTCATAACAATCTGCCACATCAAAGCCCTTGTGGATATTATGTTTAAAGCTTTGTGCAGGCTCATTTTTTCCCGAGCATTTGCTTTGTGGCTCGCACGCTCATCAAATACACGGCTAGCTGCTTTCCTTGTGTGTGCGCGTAAGTATGAACACATGCATGTAGCCGTCAAGCGTGGCAAGCACACTTGTTTCGAAGATGTCAAATAATTCTGCCTTCTCAAAGTTTGACCAGGCGGAATTATAGTGATAGCAGCAGTAGCAGTAATACTGCATGTCAAGCAAAAGAAAAAAAAAACGCGCATCGAAGACTTCGCGGATGTCAGTTTACTCAGCAATGGTAAAACCAAGGTCCTTCAAAACGACCTTCCAAACCGTGCCGAAAGGCACGCCACGCTGGCACATGCTGGCGTGAACAAAATTCCTGACCAGTACTACTAGTTTGCAAGGAGGAGCAAGTCCGGCAGTCCCCCCCCCCCCTTCCCCTGATGCGGTTCCTCGAATATCCATTGTGCCAAAGCTCTCCGTCCGCTGTTGGCGCACAGCGATGAAAGGGGTGTTGAGAGAGGGAGAACGGCGTGCACGTGCTGTGTCACCGGTCTGGCAGTTTTGCTTGGACATGCCGTGTGTCGGGGATGCAGCCCAAGCCGTTGAGTTTTTCGACATGTGTGAGCTCCTGGATATATTCGATATGTGTGAGTGCCTGGATATGAGTGGCCCAAAACTATGTGGTGTTGCCGAAGGGCGAAGCTATTAGGATGTGCTTTAGGCAAGAAAAACGGACACCCGGTACAAGCCCTCCACTGTTTTAAGCCAAGATCGCTGCAACCTGCATACAGCAAAGACAATGCCAAGTATTTGTTGTTTTGTGGGGTTTTACGTCCCAAAACCAGTTCTGATTATGAGAGGACGCCGTAGTGGAGGGCTTCGGAAATTTCGACCACCTGGGGTTCTTTAACGTGCCCTGACATCGCACAGCACACGGGCCTCAACATTTCGCCTCCATCGAATGCAGCCGCCGCGGCCGGGATTCGATCCCGCGACCCTCGGATCAGCAGCCGAGTACCTTAGCCACTAGACCACCGTGGCGGGGCGACAAGGCCAAGTAGTAACTACTTCTGCGTCTCGTTGGACTTTTGTTATATCTTCTCACCAGTGATGAACTATTTCAGTCTTGTATGTCCTGCTAGTGTGATGCGCTTGAATATTTTCTTTTGCTCACACATTTCTATTTGTTATCGATCGAAGAGGCTCATGTGGTAAGTTTTCCTGCATAATTATTCGTATAATCCTCTTCGTTGATATACCTTCAGCCTAGCAGTGTGCACGCGTGTACCTTGGAATGCTGATTTATATGTGCGAAGCCTATCTGACAGCACATATTGCTTATGATACCATGCCACGTGTCTGCGGTTGGTAGTAAATTACTACTGGAATGAATTTTCAAGTTAGATGACACTGTCTTTTATCATTTCCTTTTATCAATTAATGAACTTTCTTATAGTTGAAATACTCGTGAACAAATAATACTTCTATCCGAATGTGTTTGGGAGGCTAAATCAGATCTGCTTATTTTAATAATCTATTTATCTAGCCGCCTTGTGCTAAGTAGAGGCTGCTTTACGTTGCCTATTTTAATGTTTACTACCTGATGCTCTTCTCTATTCTTCTTACTGCTGTGTACCAGTTAAGGATAATAAATTATTTATTTTGCTACTTCTTCGTATCGTATTTTGCTTACGCTTGGTTGTACAACTCGTTCACACATATCGACCGAAGCTGTCACGGGGTAACATATGTCGGTATAGACCATTCTGAGAATGTGAACAGTGTGTGCATGAACATGCCTCACTAGATATATTAACCAATTGTTAAAAGGGTATACTGAGACAAATGTTTGTAGATGATCCACAGAAAGTCTACAAACATTTTGGCAGTATGTTCCTAGGGCGTCAAAAGACAAATGTTCATAGGGCACTGGTAGAAAGTAAGCAGACAGCCTATGAACACGCGTCTATGTACTGTTGGTGGCCAATTGTTTCCAGAACGCCAACAAGCAGTCAGTAAAGAAGTACACAGACCTTTGCTAGACACCCTGTAGGTTGTTGGTAGGTTCTAGTAACAATTGTCTTTAGATATGTTTCTAGGGTGTCAAAAGAAAAAGGATTATAGGACGTTAATATGAAGTCAGCAGACACCCTAGAAACAGGTGTCTGTTGGAAGTTGGTGGCCAATTGCAGGCAGGGTGCCCACAGGCAGATGGTAGAGAAGTATGT
>JABSTT010003085.1:0-31302 GCA_013339685.2 Hyalomma asiaticum
GGCCAGATTGTGCTACGGACACCGGCGGTGGCGGCGGCGGACAACTACGGCGCCCAAAACGGCCTGTCTGATCTCATAACAGCTTACGCTGTAAAAACTACCTTTCTGAGTATACATTGGAACTTTGGCAACCATGAATTTGTACACAGCATTTGCATTACAAGATAGCCCGAACGCAGGAGCTAATAATTGTCACAACACTTTGAAGCTATACCATGTCATTTCTTGTTAAACGCACACAAAACGCAGTTTTCTGGAAAGATAATTTGTTACATGGCTGATCTAGCAATGAACATCTTGGACAAAACAAACGTAATTGGAAATTTTTAGAAGCCATAAGAAGTAAGAACGCTGCCTGTAAATAATGGTACTTCTGAAAAGGCGTTAGGATTTTGCTTTTGTTTTTTTTTTACCTCTCAGACGCCGACTGGGTACCCTGACATACACATCAAAATTATTCTGTCTGTATACTAAGACACCGTTTGGCGTCGTTGGTTTAGTGTATGTCAGTAATTAGTAATACTCATTGCCAAGTGAGTTCTCCATCACATATTAGGAAATTGACGCCACGACAATACGGAATCCATAATCCATCTCGTGTCTTCGCGAATAATTATGTGCGAAACTGACTTGAATCTTACTCAACTTAGGCATACTGCATATGCTCTATATCACTAAACTTTAAAGTACGAGGGCTCTTTCATAGTACAAGGGGAAAAAAGAACGCACACTTTGTATTTGCCCACAAATAGCTTACCTTAATATGTATAACAGCGCAATATACCTTACACTTTCAGCTGTCTTCTTAGGAGCGGCGTGGTCCAGTTCTGACAGGGCAGCTGAAAAGCCCGTGTTCAGTAGTCGCGGAATGTGGATATAGTCGGCCTAGCGTTCACCTCGCCATATATTTCGGACATTTCGCGGATTCCTTAGTGGTAAAAGCCATTTGTGGCACTTTATGACGCGTGGACAAGTATAGTGCCGATGTTGTGGCCATTTCTGGCATTCCAGAAAGCCACAAGGCATTTTATTCTTCGTGCTATCTTCCTGATAAGAGGGAAGCGCAGGTTACAACAAAAATCTTATCTTTGTGTAATGCGCTCAGACATGTTGTGGTCAACTGAAACGCGATGACCTAAATATCTTGCCAGCCTTATAACACCTATATTTTTGAACTATTTTTATACGCATAGCCGTTCGATTACATTGCGTGCTTATCTCTCCAAAATAGGTATGTACGGATTCGTGCAAGGTTACGCTTAAATGTTACACATTGCTGATGTGTTACACTGCTGCTGCTTTCGTAAGCCAGCGAGGTTTATTTTAGCAAGCCCAAGTAAAAACTTCAAGCACTCTTAGTAAAACCTCCACTATTTGTCGTTTTTTTTTTTTGTAAACCTACGCGAGATGAGACCGTCGAATTTGAGTGCGTTGGTTGTTTTTCCAGGAGGGCATGATTTCTTCACCACCGCACACGTAGAGCGGGGACCTAGAGGGAGTTAATTAACTTGAACGAATTGTTTTCCGAATACTGAAATATTGTTTTCACACCCAAGCTGTTAGCAAAATCATAAAGGCAGTGACCGTATGCAAAAACTTCCATCTGTATGGAAAAAAATTTTACGCTACTTCCATGTCCATTAACAGCAATCAACGGTACGCAGACGCATGAGAGGACTTGGCAAGTTCAACGGGAATAAGCATAATTTCATTGAGCCACAGGACATTACCCACCATTTCCCTACCGTGTCCATCACAAACACTACCAAAACAATGGTGGATTCGGTCGATTACGACAGAGGGCGACGGTCGCTTTTTCAATATGGTCAGAGAAGCAATGTAAGGAATAGAACAACATGAAGGCGTAATAAAAAACTCTTGACACGCAAGTTCAATAAAGACATATTTATTTCAGCTCGGAATAACGCGACACAAAATATACATATGTGTAAGCACCGCCTACATTTGGCGAGCGGTGTCCTGCATAATTCTGGTTACGAAGTTGGGCAGGATGTTGATCCAGAGATCGCGCAAAACCTGCGGGAAAATCCTCCCGAACGCTACACCTGCTTGGGCACCAATGTTTCCTAGCCCTTCCACGTGTGGCACGATGTCCTCCATCCAAATGGGATGCAATTCGACTGCCCGCAGGGTAACATCCTCTTCACCAGCCTTGTTGGTCGCTTCAAAAATGACTGTAAACCTGGAAGAGATTGCGTATGCGAAAGAAAAGAAAAATCAGCCGTATTTATTTTATACAGGTATACTCTAAACCAAAGAACGAGGCAAGAGAAGCTGGCAAAGCTTGGCGAAGAATAAGTCCCAATCATACTATGGATTTACCCAAAAGGGACCACAGAGAGGGACATACCAGCTAAAAAAGAAAGGGCAGGCGTTACCGAAAACAATATGCTGGAGAACCGAACACATTTACTGCCATTGTGCCACGACATGTGTAATTTGTTTTCTCTATGGGATTCTATGAGGCGCAACTAGTCACACCGCGCTCTTCGGCATGACGAAAACAATGCAGTTTGATGGTTACGGCAAACGCCCATAGCCCCAGGAAACAATGTATTTACACATTTACACTACTCGTAATATGGTCTCAATATTGAGATGTTCAATGAACATTTATGTTCGACCATATTAACGAAATTCTCAAAGTTGAACAAATGCAAACCTATACCGGCATGTTTAGTGCTTCAAGGCTTTTAAAGCTTGCCGATATTGTTTAAGTGATCTGCAATATATCTTCATCCGTCTATATATAAGAAACAAGATATTAAATGCTTATGTCACTTTATTTTCCTTATTTTCAGGCATTGCTGTTTGTTACACTAGTGACTCTATCAGGTATGATATACTGCTCAATTTACTTAGGATGAAGCATGGCTGCAGTATGACATTCCGAGGGAGCTGTACATTTTTTTCCCTTTGGAGATATTTTACGGCATATCACTGTTTCGACATGTTACCTATACCGCTAAGTAAGCTTCAATTCTCAATCGCGAGTTCCTTGTATAGTTGAGAAAGAACTCCTGTGTACTTAGAGAAATACGGAAAGTCGAGCGGAGACAAAAAGAAAAACGGTTTTGAAAAAAAAAAGAAACTAAGACAAGGAGTACTGAAGTGTGTTTTAGTAGACACAACAACGTAAAAATTGAAGAAATCATTGGCTATCCGCTCGCGAGACGATCTGATTAGGCCGAAACATTATTATTGTTCCGAAAGTGGCCCGTTCGTTAAAGCTGACCGATGCGGCGTCTAGCAACTTCCTCTGCGTGCTGCAGCGTGCTTATTGACGAATGTCATGTTTGTTTTCTTGTTTTTTTTTGCCGCCACGGTGGTCTAGTGGATATGGTACTCGGCTGTTGATCCGAGGGTCGCGGGATCGAATCCCGGCCGCGGCGGCTGCATTTCGATGGAGGCGAAATGTTGAGGCCCGTGTGCTGTGTGATGTCAGTACACGTTAAAGAACCCCAGGTCGTCGAAATTTCCGGAGCCATCCACTACGGCCTCTCTCATAATCAAAGCTGGTTTTAAGACCTAAAACCCCACAAATCAAATACCATGTTTGATAGTATTCTCGAGGCCGGAGTTGTTGGAAGCAGCTTTATCGTTTATAGGCGACTCGGAACGCAAAGGAGGACCTTGCAAAAGCGTCACCAAGTGACTGTAGGCACTGTATACTGTTATCTCAATTCGAGTGGGTCATTATGGGGCCACTAAAAAACCTTTACGCTGTCTACGGTTCTTGAACGCGATACACGTGCACAATACACGAGCGTATTTAACAGCTCGGCTGTTTAAGGTCGACGTTGTGCCTTAGAGAGCGTGCTCGTTTTATAGCCGAGCCGCCAGGCATAAAGGAAAAGCGGACCCGCTGCTGCTGCTATAAAAAGCAGCCACACCAATACATCATAGTGATTATGCGAAGGACAATTTAACAAAAAACATAAAAAGCGAGATAGAAATGAAGAATTAAGGGTTAAATAAATCAATTGAACAAATACTATTTCTTGTTGCGCAGAAAGCAAAGATAGACGCTCCTACCCACTATCGTTGCCCTCAGACCAGGGTTATATTGCAGTGATAACGATAAAATATTGAAACATGATAGAGGTAGTGAATATAAAGACCCCTCCCCATTTAAACCGGTTGCTCAGATTTCACTTCGTGGAAGTGGTTTAATTTCTCTATTCCGTCACGTCAGACTGTGGCTGACACGGGTTGTCTGAACCCAAATGCGTTTGGTAGCCCAGTGCCGCAGTCATTGTGCTATCACGGCGAATCCGACACACGCAGCAAAATGCCTCATGAATAAATAAGATGACATGTATACCGATGTGGAAATAACATTTCTCAACTTATTTTCCCCACCTTGTTTTACGGAGATCAAGCTTAACAGTTCCAGATTTCCCGCCGCAGTAACGCCAGGGAAAGTTGAGCGCTAATCCTTTGTTATGGTTAGTGGTAAAGTCGATGCTGACCATTGTCTTTACTTCTCCGTAGCGGCTGAAACAGAAAGGAAATACAACTTTAAAATGGCCCGAAAAAATATGCTCGTTCCCACCTACATTCGTAAAGAACATAGCAATAAATACGCAATTCAGGTAATACTTTGAAGTTTTACACAGAAACACTTATTCACATATCAATAATCCTGAAATAATGCTATCAGGAGACTTTTGCAGAATCGAAGTACATCGGTCCTGTGCGCGGCGCTACAATGTGGTACAATCGAAGTGCTACATTAGCGTGCCCATAGGAACTTCCGGCGCAGCCCCATGGCATCCTGGTATGTTGGTACCACGTATTGTTCGCGACAAAAACACAATAATTACGACGGGCGCAGATTTACTAACACGATATAGCCTGTTTCTATGTAAAAATATTGTCAGTATTGAACTTGGGCCTGGACACGAGAATCACATGCGTATACAATTCTTTTGATCTTTTTACTTCTTTACTCATTGGTTCAGATTCTTTTTTTGATTTGTTTCATGCGTGCGCGAGATTTTTTTTAACATCGTTATTATAATAGCACAGTCGACTGTAACGTAGCATACTTCTTCCACTTTGCACATAAAAAGGAAAGAATGTGTGCGAAAAAAACTTCTCAAGACAGGCCATTTGATTTTGTGTCTCCCAGTAATGGAAAGCTGAGATATTCTCGTTACTGATCTCGCAAAGGTCGTTGCGAGTGAAATTCGAAGTGCGCGGCACGCGGCTTAAAATGAAGATATAAAAACATTATTATCCCATTTCCTTTGACGACAAAGCACAGATCTTTGCTTGAAATCGAGCCTCTCACGATCTGCTATTTCTTCTTGGAAAAATGATCAGGGGTCAAGTTAGCAAAACCCTCCATTTTTGAACACTACACTTGGCGTTAAAAATGGCCTTTGCCACTGAAAAGTCTACCATCAGGATCATCTGATAAATTTTTGTAGGAACAGCCCAATATGAAGACGATTTCGCGATAGTACGCCTACACCACTTCTGTAGTTCGTTGCTTCAGAAAAGTGAGTAAAAAATTTCTATACCGAAAAGCGAAGACGGAGACATCACGGTGGCTTTACACTGACCTAAGCCACTGCCTTCATTTCGCTGACTCCGATTTTTTTTGTTCTTTTTTCATTAGCAGTGAGTACGTCTCCTTCAGGACAATGTTACTTAATCGTCACGAAACATCCACCGAGTAACGTACATCCGTGTAACGTCTACAGAGTAACATCCACCGAGTGCAGTGTCCATAGCAAATAGAGATGGCAGAACCTCTGAAGAACTGTCATAGTCATCAAATATAGCGACACACTTTTATGCCCAGCTAGTTGTTCCAGCGAAAGCAGCGACCAGGTGAAATGAATGTTCAGGCTCACTTTTCTTCGCAGTACACTCGGTAAGGCTTTACGACGCGCAGTTGGTTCAAGCCCAACAAGGAAGTTGGCCCAGCGAATAACCCTGGCACGACCGGCGCCTCTTCATCACCGGGAAACGGAAAGGTTTCCGGAAGGGCGCCGATGAGTCTCGCCGTGGCTCTGTCTAGAGTCGTAGGAGAAATGCTGCAGCTTTCTGCGAAATAAGAACGACAAGCATAAATTCAGGCAAAATCGAGTTCGCTTCATAGAAAATGAACCCGGTTCCGCGCCTCCATAAAATATCAGTTAAGAACCACGTTCATAAGTAACTTACAAGAGTTATAAAGCCAGTTCCGTGCCTAAAAAACATGACTAAACTGTGGAGCTGGGGCGAAGGTGTGAAGTTCACTACCGTTGTCATGTCGGAGTGGGCTGAGGGAAAAAAAATGTGGGTAGCGCTTCGAACGCAAGCGCGCTTCCACGTATGCCTTCTGTGTCATCCAAGATATTTATTTATTTCACTAGAGTAGTTACTCCTTCTCACAACCAGTAGCACTGTCGCTATCACTCTCGTGTGCGCGGTGGCCTGAGGGGTAAGGCGCCATGATCCCATGGCAAGCGGATGTCGGCTTTTGCGTTCGGCAACCCAAGTCTTTTCTTTCTCGCTTTCATTTATTCATTTAAATATTATGTAGGCATGTATTATTTCTTTATTTGTTGTTGTATTGGGGGGTTGAACGTCCCAAAACCACGCTATGATTATGAGAGACGCCGTAGTGGAGGGCTCCGGAAATTTCGACCACATGGGGTTCTTTAACGTGCACTGACATCGCACAGCACACGGGTCTCAACATTTTGCCTCCATCGATATGTAGCCGCCGCGTCCGGGATTCGATCCGCCCACCCTCGGATCTGTGCCCGATTACCATAGCCACTAGACTACCGTGGCGGTGTTATTTCCTTACTTATTTACTTATATGGTCATATATTTACTTATATGGCCATATATGGCATATACGGCTCTTATGTGGCTATATCTGCCCAATTTTGAATATATCCGTATACGGGCCCGTATATGGCCAAATCTGCCCAATTTTTGGTAAATCCATATATGACGCCTTATATGGCCATATCTGCCCAATTTTTATGTATCCGTATATGGGCCCTTATATGGCCATATAAGCGCAATTTGTAATATATCCATATATGGCGCCTTATATGGCCATATCTGCTTGACACTGTAGGCCATGTGTGAGAGCGGAATACATATATAAACAAAAACTGAACGCAAATGCAAGATGGACCTTTCACGTGTGTATTTTATTTTCCAACTATTTTTTTCATTCTTCGGAGTTGTCTTTTGTCTTTTTGCTTCTCAAGTCGCTGAGCTTTGCTCCCAGGGATAATATTAAAATTAAGTTTTCCACTGCACTCGAACTGGCACCTCGTAGAGAAGTCTTTTGGCGAGCTGTAAATGACAAAACAGAATTGGAGCATGAAAGTAGTGCTTACATATTCAGGGCCGGTAAATAGCTCCAAAATATGTGCAGCTGATGACGCAATGACACAATATTTTATATGTATACATGCATGCATTCACTTAGGCGCCAAGAACAACAATCATAAAACATCGGAGCGCGCCCGTATCGTTAAACAATCCTGCATGACCGTGCATGACTACGCAATGTGCTGTCGATATCCAAAGCAGCTTACAAGCAGTTGCTCAATTATTATTTCAATTTAATTCCTTGCATTTTGAGGCAAAGGGAAGGGAGATGCTTGTCCCGGTATTGCCAAAACAAATCATGGCAATTAAGCTACAGCTGTCACGTAGGAAAAAAAAACAATGTTTTTCTCAACGACGTGATTAGCTTGTTAATCAGGTGAGGCCGGTTCTCCGAAATGGCATCAAATATATGCACATAAAGCACTATCATGGATAGCTGAACCAGCAAACATGTTTATACATTATTGCAATAAAGCAACTGACCTTTGATGTATAGGGACGACTGAGTGTATTGTAATCTCTCCGAAATAGCGTGTGGAGTGCTCTGTTTGGTAAATAAATAAAATAAATGCAGATAATATCTAAAATGCGGCCACGAAATTTTTATGCTCAATATGGCACTTTCAGTTGCTTCTGAAGCAGCATGCACTTCCAGCCTCACGGCTTCGTGGCAAACCCACCAGCAGCCGTCTCAACAGCCGCACTGGTGCTAGATTCCGCGAATAAGCTACAATAACGAGAATTTCTCTAGTGAAAAGGCGGGGGAAGGCCACCCGTAAAACGAACAGAATTTCAACAGCAACTTTTCTAAGGCATTCGTAAGGAAAAATCAGAAAATGATAGCGTGTGACCTTCGATCTCAGCACAAGAAGAAAATACTGCATTTCGAATCTTTTTACAACGCCGCTAAAGGGTCGAAAGCAGAAGCAATGGCTAAGGCGCAACTAAAATTATAGAAAAGAAACACGCTAGCTTGTGACATTAGCCATTTATCCGATATCCGATGGCGAAAACAAAGCACACAAACAATTCACGTGCTTCTGAACGGACACACCGTATTAGAATTTTAGTAACAAGCAACAAAGCTTACCTTGTAGCAATGAGCCTGGCATGAAAGAAGCCTTTGTACTGCCACCAAACTTGCACTTGTGGCACCACTTCGTTAGGAATGTGCTCTTCCGTCACTCCCGACGCTGGTCATTTTAGAACATCGAAGGTTGTCCACTTATTTGCGACACGATCGAAACATGCCACTCACTGCACTCAGTACCACAGATCCACCTTTTTCGGAAAGTACAGCCAGGCAGCCCATACACAACAAAACCTTCGTGGAGAAAATGGCTCCACTTGTGACGGCTACGCAAATGTAGTCCGTAAGAAAAAGAGAGAGAGGTGTATCGTTCCGAAAGGAAACGGCAAACGTAAAGCAGAAACTCGCACATTTCGATTGTTTCCCCGAAAATACGAGCGCGTTTTGTCAAACTGATGAGAAATGTGTTATGATTTAAGGCTGCCAGTGAGACATGTATATTTGCTTGCTTACCACAAGCAATGGACTACTTTTTGGTCGTGAAAGTACACAGCGTAAACACGAGCGCTAGCTTTGGCAGCGCTTCACCTGATGCATGAAATCTGTTCCACGTGCACGTGGAAAAAGTGAGGGGCCGTCTCCAATGGTCCTGCGCACTGTTCCGAGAAAAAAAAAGCGTGGCTCTTTGCGGAAGAAAAGGACCGGAAGGGGAGGGATGGACAGAGGGGGGCTCTTTTTTGTCATTTATTTTTGGCTTGGCTTTTGCATTCTTTTGAGCAATGGTGGGTCAGCTGTAGAAAGAGTAGAAGCGATAGCCCGCTTTCGCGCCGCACTCGGACAAGACGAGGTAAAGAAAATAAAAATAAAGTAAAGAACGTTGCTGACACATTCCAGCAATCATTCGTTTAGCTATAACTTACAGTGAAAATGCAATCTAGGCGCTTATTGCGGTAAAGCTAGCACAAGTTATGCATTAATGCACCAGTATAATGCGAACGTATATACAATTGCTTTTGCTTTTGCAACAGCAACATCGACGAAACAATAGTATATCAGCTTCACATATCGTTTTTATGCAGATAATAATTAGCTCGCGCTGTAGGTAAATCGCGCATTAATTGAAATTACGATGCCATGAGAAAGCAGAACTCACCACCAACCCTCCCTTACTCTCTTTTACAATTTACCCTTAGTGTTTACTTCTTGCATTCATTTCTTTTGTAATTAGTAAT
The DNA here is from genome assembly GCA_013339685.2 of Hyalomma asiaticum. Taxonomy (NCBI): domain Eukaryota; kingdom Metazoa; phylum Arthropoda; class Arachnida; order Ixodida; family Ixodidae; genus Hyalomma; species Hyalomma asiaticum. The sequence continues at coordinate 9,634 of JABSTT010003085.1, forward strand.
TGCTGGATGGGATGAGATATCTGGTTCCATCGATTATTTGTGTGTATATAAATAACATTACTGGGTATTATATATATATATATATATATATATATAGTTCGGAAAGAAGATTTCCCTGAGCCCGAATAAATATTAAAAAAAAGAGATTCACACGATTAACAAAAACAATACAGGTTTACTGACGTTGCGGAGTCAGGTGGACCGGCCTTCATCAGAGGCCGATCCACGTGACTCTAATGAAGGCCGGTGCACCGGCCGCAACGTCAGTAACCATATATTGTTTTTGTTAATCGTGCGAATCTCTTTATATATATATATATATATATATATATATATATATATATATATATTGTGAGGAACTGCCCCTTAATTGGATGTAGACACATAAATAAAATATAATACACCTATGTATATGACTGTTAACTTGCATTATGTGACTTTTGATGCATACTCTTCATATCGAGTATATAAAGCCATATACGGGCCACGGACGCCATATATGGAAGTATGCTGCTACCGTATATGTCATATAAGGCGCAATATAAAGCCATATATGGCAGTATATAGCTGCCTTATATGGCATATAAAACGCCATATACGTTTATATCTGGCTGTATATGACCTTATATTGACCCTTATATGGCAGACTATAGCCTGATATGAGCGCTTATATGTCCATATCTGGCCATATATAAAACATATCTGGCCCATATATGATATTTCCGTAAGGGTCGTACCTCGGCGTTCGTGTGCCTGGCTGTATTATTTGTGGTATAAGTACAAAGTCAGACGAAGACAAAAAGTGCCGGCTTGTTGCTCATAACGGCATATCCAATTTGAGTACGAAGCGTAGCTGACATATTTTTTATTGTATGATAATTTCCGTTATTGTTAAGGTGCGTGTTAGTATATAACACCTCAGCTCTCACATGTAGTCTATCACGTACAATCTTGGCATGCTCTCTTTTATAAACTTTATATTTTCAATGCTTTTCCTTAATATGAAATAAATAGCTCTGAATGTAAAGTGACTGCGTCCGGATAAATATCTATTTCATTTTATCTGAACCCGGCCTGTTTCGGTAAATTTTTTTCTTTTAGTTTGATGTTTAATTTCATACTGTATTATCAAGTCAAAGCCGAACGTGAGATCTCTCATAGGAACAGTGAATGTCACTCGGTGTTCAGGTTATCGGAATAACGAATCATTGGCAGGCTCTGGAGACGCAAAACATAACAGGATATTCTTTTTCAATGAACGTTCCAGCCAACGTGTGGCTATCGGCATTTTGAGTGACCATAACCGCCTATTCCCCTTTGCTCACAGTTCTGATATCGATGTTTTCGAATGGTACTGGTAGCCCTGTAGCAGCCAGGATGGTGCAGTTTGCTCAGAACCACACTAGTAATTTTAAATAACTGACCGACAGGCGTGTTCACACCGAATCTGAAACGGGCTAATGCTTCGTGCAGAGTATGTCATTACGGCACAGCCTCCCCGCCATCAGAAAATATGAAGCCTGTGCCAGAAAATAACAGTGGCAAGGTCATCCGGCGGTACATTGAGTTGCGCCAGCTTTTCTGATCTTGACAGGGACGATTTGAGCACTGAAGCGTCGCCGTTTTCCTTTTGAAGGCCCGCATGCTCCGGTAGTCAACGTTGTAGGGGATGACGTCAAAAACACAGAGTGGCCCGCAGGGTACTCCGCTTAAGAAATTTAAAATTCATTCCCAGGAAAACTAAATGACTTGCAACTGCCTGGTTTGGTATATGTTATTAGAGTACCGAGGAGAATTCATATTGAATATTCTATTAAGATCAATGGACACTGAGAAATCGCAGAGTTGCCCTTTAAGAACCTTCTCGGGCTAAACCTACCCGGGGTCCGCCACTACGTGTCCGCGTAGTTGCAATCGATTGTTGGCCAGCAATACATAGACTGCATCAATTGTCATAAGGCATCAGCGTTATTAGGATTATTCATACTGATCTCGGCAATACTAAGCGCCAACAGTGAACGAACACAAGAAAACGTGTATTAAATGTGTGCGATATTTATCCAGGGTTATATTACGGACGCTTTTCAATTTTCCGTGTCAAAACCATGGATCCACTTAAATGCAGCATATAGTAAAAATAGTGCGAGCATGGTATGTGTTATATGCTACACCAAAATTAAAAGGACAGGGTTGCAGGTCTTACCTTCAGCGATTGTGGCCGATATACACAGGGTGGCGAATACGACGAAGACGAATCCTCTGTATCCCATGTTTGTGCTGCACAGAATCTGCATAAGTGCAGCACCTATTAGTAATGTCTCTCCCATCGTACTATTGCTTGCCAGTGTACAAACAATAGGGTACCCCTGTCAACGGAGGTGTGAGGCAGCGCCTCGTGCGACATTGCATTGTAGCAAGAGCGTCGACAGTTGGGCCAGTTGGTGCATGATTTCTGAAGAAAACCAGCTGAACACACACGGACACAGAAGAAGAAGGCGCACAGGACGATGCTGGACTAACAACTGAAATTTTATTTCGGAAAACCGACATATAAAACCTTTCCAATCGCCCGCACCTGCGCGAGAGTCATTAACAGCACAAAAAAATAGATATGCTGGCGCATTACACAGCACTACCAGATAGCGGGCCACAAACACGTGTCTCAGAACTACACCACACATGGAATGCCAGACCCCAGAAAACATTGTTCCTTTCTGCTGAGACTTACTGATGTGGCGCTTACACACGTGTCTTCATTTTTGACAATATGGAATGCTTCTAAAACTTCCCTAGCCGTCTTGCTCATCCCCCTGCCCAAAATGCTGACTCGGTCAAACCAAGGGGTGCAACCACATTCCCTTACATGTCGCGGCAAGTGCGCGCCGTCACGAGACGAGAGCGAGGCTTGGTGTTCTTTCATGCGAGTATTAATACATCGCCCTGTTTGGCCGATGTATTTGTTGCCACATGAAAAGGGAATACAATACACAACCTTGGGTACACAAGAGGGAAAAAACTCACTGTGTTGAAAACCACAACGGTCCGTCATCTGTCCATTCTCGCTAATGCGTCTACATAAGCTAGCTAATTTTCGAGGGGCTGAAAAAACTACGCGCACATCAAATCTGTTTGCCATCTTCTTTAGGTTGTGCGATAGCCCGTGTACATATGGAATCACTTCCACCTTCTTATTCACCACCTTTCTAGTTGTGTCATTGCCTCTCCGAAATGCCCTTTCTTTCACTAATAATGATTCAGCAACAGCCTTCGTCAAGTGCACCGGAAAACCGGCAGCAACCAGTCTGTCCACTTGCATCTGGAAACTTGACATAATTCCATGGTGGCAGCTTTTTTGTAAGGCATTCTTTAAACACAAGGTAGTTATGCCTCTTTTTATGAGCTTGGAGTGGCAGGAAGTGTACGGTAAAATCGCCTTCTTAGACCTGGGTGAGTACATCCAACAAAGATGGCCGTCCGAATTAAAAGTCAGTTCAAGGTCCAGAAACCTAATGCGATTCTCCACAGGAAGCTCAAAAGTAAACCTGAGGACGCTAGAACATGTCCTAAAAGAATCCATGATATTGTCAACAACTGCATTTAAAGATTCCTTAGGCGACAACCTTAACAAAACCAAATAATCATCAACATAACGGTAGATTTTAATCACCCGGTTATCAATCCTATTCTCTAAAGCTCTGTCTAAATTTGCTAAGTAGATATTAGTTAAACGGGCGCAACGCTCGAGCCAATGCAGATGCCGTGTCGTTGAACAAAGACTTTACCAGCAAAATCCACCATGGTAGAATCCAGATAGTGGGCGAGCAGTTCCAGAAAACTGTCCACAGAAAACGGTGATAAGACCTGTGACTGGGCAGCACCTATTTCCTCCAGGAAGTCCCGCACCACAGGAAGTAACTCGTGATGTGGCATTGAGTAGTACAGCTCTTCGATGTCCACTGAAAAGCCCGAAGACACTGCCGGAATACCCCCCCCCCCCCCCCCCCTGAAGGCGTCAGTCAATTCACTTGAACCTTTCACGAGGAACGGGTCGTTAATACTAATGGCTGTTAGCTTGGACTTGAGTACCGTTCCCACAGCTTTTTGCCAGGATCCTTCTTCCGTAACAATAGCCCGAAGCGGACATTCCGGTTTGTGCGTCTTTGCCGTGAAGAACACTCTTAACTTGTCAGCTTTACAGGCTTTCACCTCTTTTGCGAGCCACTCCAGGTCTGACCGTCCGAGAAGTCTTATAGCCTTCGCTTTAGCCTTGTTAGGCTTCATGACCGATTCTCGGAAATTCTTGTTTACTGCAGCAGTAGCTTTCTTGTTAAAAATGTCATTCGGGAGGACAACGAAACCGTCCTCCTTGTCAGACTGAAGCAAGCTTAGACCATTACTTACGAAGTGTTCCTGAACAGCACGCAGCCCATCTTTTGTGCCAGGAACATCGACGTTTAGTCACTCAGGCAACTGAGTGCTACTGGAATCAGGTACGGCGTACTCTACCAAAGAAAAGCAAGGCGCACCTACAAGACTGTGCTGTGACGTATGTACACGGGACATCGCTTCCTCCACACATCGTTGGGGTTCTTAAACACGGACCCAAGTTCTGCTTGCCACCTCGTTTAAAAGGCCATGAGATGCTTGCAAGTGTCCGGAACATTGCGAACAAAGCACCGCCTGAAGATAAGTCAAGATGCATTTCGGAAGGTGTTGATTGCCTTTTACGACACCAGGCCAAGTCAAATGCTGGCACAAAAGATGGGCTGCGTGCTGTTCAGGAACACTTCGTAAGTAATGGTCTAAGCTTGCTTCAGTCTGACAAGGAGGGCGGTTTCGTTGTCCTCCCGAATGACATTTTTAACAAGAAAGCTACTGCTGCAGTAAACAAGAATTTCCGAGAATCGGTCATGAAGCCTAACAAGGCTAAAGCGAAGGCTATAAAACTTCTCGGACGGTCAGACCTGGAGTGGCTCGCAAAAGAGGTGAAAGCCTGTAAAGCTGACAAGTTAAGAGTGTTCTTCACGGCAAAGACGCACAAACCGGAATGTCCGCTTCGGGCTATTGTTACGGAAGAAGGATCCTGGCAAAAAGCTGTGGGAACGGTACTCAAGTCCAAGCTAACAGCCATTAGTATTAACGACCCGTTCCTCGTGAAAGGTTCAAGTGAACTGACTGACGCCTTCAGGGGGGGTATTCCGGCAGTGTCTTCGGGCTTTTCAGTGGACATCGAAGAGCTGTACTACTCAGTGCCACATCACGAGTTACTTCCTGTGGTGCGGGACTTCCTGGAGGATAGTGGTGCTGCCCAGTCACAGGTCTTATCACCGTTTTCTGTGGACAGTTTTCTGGAACTGCTCGCCCACTATCTGGATTCTACCATGGTGGATTTTGCTGGTAAAGTCTTTGTTCACGACACGGCATCTGCATTGGCTCGAGCGTTGCGCCCGTTTTAACTAATATCTACTTAGCAAATTTAGACAGAGCTTTAGAGAATAGAATTGATAACCGGGTGATTAAAATCTACCGTTATGTTGATGATTATTTGGTTTTGTTAAGGTTGTCGCCTAAGGAATCTTTAAATGCAGTTGTTGACAATATCATGGATTCTTTTAGGACATGTTCTAGCGTCCTCAGGTTTACTTTTGAGCTTCCTGTGGAGAATCGCATTAGGTTTCTGGACCTTGAACTGACTTTTAATTCGGACGGCCATCTTTGTTGGATGTACTCACCCAGGTCTAAGAAGGCGATTTTACCGTACACTTCCTGCCACTCCAAGCTCATAAAAAGAGGCATAACTACCTTGTGTTTAAAGAATGCCTTACAAAAAAGCTGCCACCATGGAATTATGTCAAGTTTCCAGATGCAAGTGGACAGACTGGTTGCTGCCGGTTTTCCGGTGCACTTGACGAAGGCTGTTGCTGAATCATTATTAGTGAAAGAAAGGGCATTTCGGAGAGGCAATGACACAACTAGAAAGGTGGTGAATAAGAAGGTGGAAGTGATTCCATATGTACACGGGCTATCGCACAACCTAAAGAAGATGGCAAACAGATTTGATGTGCGCGTAGTTTTTTCAGCCCCTCGAAAATTAGCTAGCTTATGTAGACGCATTAGCGAGAATGGACAGATGACGGACCGTTGTGGTTTTCAACACAGTGAGTTTTTTCCCTCTTGTGTACCCAAGGTTGTGTATTGTATTCCCTTTTCATGTGGCAACAAATACATCGGCCAAACAGGGCGATGTATTAATACTCGCATGAAAGAACACCAAGCCTCGCTCTCGTCTCGTGACGGCGCGCACTTGCCGCGACATGTAAGGGAATGTGGTTGCACCCCTTGGTTTGACCGAGTCAGCATTTTGGGCAGGGGGATGAGCAAGACGGCTAGGGAAGTTTTAGAAGCATTCCATATTGTCAAAAATGAAGACACGTGTGTAAGCGCCACATCAGTAAGTCTCAGCAGAAAGGAACAATGTTTTCTGGGGTCTGGCATTCCATGTGTGGTGTAGTTCTGAGACACGTGTTTGTGGCCCGCTATCTGGTAGTGCTGTGTAATGCGCCAGCATATCTATTTTTTTTGTGCTGTTAATGACTCTCGCGCAGGTGCGGGCGATTGGAAAGGTTTTATATGTCGGTTTTCCGAAATAAAATTTCAGTTGTTAGTCCAGCATCGTCCTGTGCGCCTTCTTCTTCTGTGTCCGTGTGTGTTCAGCTGGTTTTTTTCAGAAATTGCATTGTAGTTTATAGGAGTTGGTTTTCGGTATCTTACGCAAATATACGAAACAACAGTGAGCTAACTTTGCAAGCAGACCTGAGTAGCATATCTTTCCATAGCTTTGCAAGTGTTCTGCTGACTGACTGCACCGATAGTGTATGCAATGTCACTGAAGAATCAATTACAAGGGCTATCGAAAGCGAGTCATTCCTTCTTTCTGCCAATCCTTCGGTCTTTGCTTACTACTTCCTGCTGTCTATTATTCCATATTTATTTGCTAGGGAAATGATAGCTGTCTACAAGTTTCAGAGACATTCACATGTTCTTCCCTTGCCATGCAAAGAAGAGAAGGCACGTGTTAAGGGTGCGCGCCGTGTAGTGTGTCTATTTCTTCAACCATATAAACAGCGCCTTCAGGCTCGTGCATGATGAACCGACAGTGGCTTCTACTAATAAGTATACACATCTTATGGAAAACTCACATGTTACAGTTATTGGGAATTAGTTGTATCTTCAAGGTCCTCTTTTATGCAAATTGATTTACAACTAAAAGACTTTCGACCAGACACAATTCCAGCCGGAGTGGCATCCAATGTCCATGTAGTGTAAGTGGAGTTTGCTTTAATTTCTTGTGAAGTTCGTTTTTATAGTATTTGTTGTGCGGATATTGAAACGTCGTTACCTATCTTTCACCGATGCGTTTGCCTTATAATAATCAAATGATTTCAACGAAACAAAGCAAACGAAAGTTGCTGAGTTATTAGCGTACTGCGCTCGCGAGCTGGCGGTCGGTGGTTCGCATCCGCGCCAGGAAGGGCAGTTGTGACAATAAAGGGCAACTCCGGCGAATTTTCAATATCCACTGCTCTCAATAGAATTGGCATTATAACTGTCATCGTTAGTGTAACATTATATGCCAAGTCAGGTGGCTGTAGGTCATTCGGTTTTCCTGTAAATGAATTTTAAATTTTCTAACGGATTCTCACTCGGGCCACCCTGTGTTTTTAGTGCCAGCACCTTCAACGCTCCTACCCGAGCCAGCGGGCCTTCAAAAGCAAAACGGTTATACTTCACCGCTCAAATCGTCACTGTCATGTTCAAAAGAGCTGGCATAACTAGCCAAATCGTCGAATGACATCGCCATTGGCTTTTTTCATGCCCCAGCGCCATATTCCTGATGGAGGGAAGGCTGTGACTTCATCGCACACGATGCACAAAGCGTCTACTCATTTAGGTTTCGTTTTCAACACGCCCATCATTTGGTTATTTAAAATTATTTGTGAGTGTCGCAGCAAACTCTATGCCCCTGCCTGTTACAGGACTGTCAGTACCACTGGGAAGCATTGACATAAGAACGTGGTGAAAAAACGCCGGAGTTGCCCGTTAAGTCTTTCATTTTCAGCCCACTGTTGTTGCAGCTGATTTTTTGGTACGACTACAGCGTCAACGACAGAACAAGTACCTCATTACCGAGGGATGCAAACTTCGCCTTGAATACTTCCCTCGTCACGGGCAGGGGTATGTGGGATGTTTGAGATTTCTTTTTTTTTTTCATATATAATACCGTACCGTGATCGACCCACCATTTATGAGACCACGCGTTGCATGCGGTAAACAATAGATATTTTCGAACGCACATATCGCAGAAGTAGACAAACGTGGGCAAACGCGCCGACGCAGAGTAACCAAGCCAGCAGTACAGATTGCAACGAGTACTCTTTCATCGTGAATCGCTCTGCTGGATGTTTGACGATGATTACGGGATTTACTGCCTTTCCAGCGTAAGTTGCGACAGTGGTGGTTTTGTCTAGCAGATTTGCTAGCCGTCCACTTTCGGAAGGCTGAGTTTAGGCCGAACGCCATTGAGAACTGCCCTAAACAAAGCGCACGAAGGCGCGAGCTTCTTGGAACTATTACACTGATGTGTACACTCCACAGACTGGTTTTCAAGTATTCCAAAGTAAAAAAAAAAACATACGTCATGATGTCTCATGAAATGAGAATAGTTCTCGGGGAGGGCTCACTATGAGTTTCGGTGGAAGCGGGAATTATTAGCGAGGCTGTGTACATGCGCCATGTCAGCGCACGTTAAGAAACCCTAGGTTTGTCAGAATTTGTGGATCCTTCCGCCATGGCATGTGGCGCGAAGATGCCGCAGGTTTAAGATGCAAAACCCCAGCATTGGTTACTGATTCAGCTGTGAACGTAGTTATTTGTAGCAAAGAAGGACAATGGAGGTTCGAGAATAGAGCGCTTACCTTTTCACTTCGTTGTGGGAGCGCCGAACAAGGGGCCGATCCTTCTTGTGTCGAGCGAAATTTAAGGACCGTGAAAGCATCACATTGTTATCATGTTGCCGCAGAGATTTCCGTTGAGGGCAACAGGCCAATTACGGCGCGATGTCCATGGGTCGTAGCTCAGACCGTGCAGAGGCTTATCAGATTGAACTAGTGCGGCGTTCTCCTAATTCCCCAGCAGCTCATGTTTCCGTGGCGCGATATTGTTTTGTCAACAATTTACACGCACGGCCGAGAACATAAGCTTATATCTGCACATCCACTGCCTCTTGCCTTGTGTCTCTGCTCTAGGACTACAGCAGATTGGAATGAACGTTCTTGGCGTACTGCATCCGCTGTAGGAATGAATGCAGGACAATGGCAAGGAAGCTGTTTCCAAGATTGCCGGGGTCATTAGATGAAAATAACATACCCGAGCATTTTGCTTCGCTGTTTCTTGTTTTTTGAACAACGCGGAGAGCTCTCTCGTCTTGTTTACGCAGAAGATGTCACGCGCCATCAGTCGCTGTTGTTAGACTGGGTTCAAGGGCTTTCAGAGTTTGTCGAGATGATATACGCTGACGGCAGGAAAACTTAGCAAAGGGAGTGGTTTTTCGGGGCTTGCTGCCTTGCTCTGAAGACTGTGCTTAAGTAGGCGAGCTGCTCCCGCAATGTGTTGTGATAATATCGCTGGACGGATTAATGGTTTAGTCACTTTTGGTTGCATGTTTACAGACGTAAAAAGAGGAAATGGTGGACGATAGTTCCATTCATTATTTTATTTATTTATTTGTATTTTATTTACATCATACTGCAGGCCATGTGGCCCAAGCAGGAGGGGCAGGGTACAGTATAAAAAAAACACGTGCAAGGCACAATGGAAAAAAAATCTGAGACGAAGGCAGGCAAACAAGCAGTCAACTCAACAATGAAAATGTTTAAGAAATAGACAGAATGTAATTTTGGATTGACTGATGTGAGTCGAGGTGATTAAAAGGCATCTGGTTTCATTCCCCTATGGTTCGCGGAAAGAAAGAAAATTTGAAAAGGTTAGTTCTGGCAATATAAGGGGAAAGTGTGAGGGAGTGGGAATGACGGGTTCTCCTGGTCCCTGAAAGGGTAATGTAAGGTTTGGGGTCTATTTAGAATTTGTGATTTAACAAGGAGTGAGGGAACTTCAATCGGGATATTTTTCGCCTTAACTGAAGTGTTTGAAATCCGTTGGAGCGTAAGATTTAAGTTATTGAGACATCTCTGCTATACTTAGAACAGATGAATCGCATGGCTCTTCTCTGTAGTCTTTCAAGAGCATAAATGCTGGATTTGGTGAAGGGGTCCCAAATAGTGGAGGCATATTCTAGTTTGGGTCTGATAAAAGTGGTATAGGACCAAACTTTTCACATCATACGATGCATGTTTAAGCTTATGGCGAAGTAAGCACAACTTTCTAAACGTTGATGAGGTGGTGTTATCATCTAGAATGATGAATGATAATGTCACCGTCTCTAACCAGGGGTAGCAAAACAATGTCTTTTTGTTTTTGTTTGTGTCTTTTTACAGCAGCGCGAGGGAAGCACAATAAGTTATAGGTCCTGAAAGACGGCGAGTACTTTTCAGAGGTACTGTTGTTTCACAACAAAATGGTGGTGCCGTACAAAAGGCTTTAGAATTCGGTTGGATAGATGTCCTTTATCGGTTGGCTTTTATCGGTTGGATAGACGTCTGGCTTTCTTGCATTTCACCAGTTAGGAAAAGAGAGGGATCAGGCAAGGCGCACACCTCAATTAACCATACCTAAAATTAGCACATTTGCCTGGGTACAACAATTCACGAAGGAACAGGCAGCTCTTTCCACACTGGAGTGGGAGGTACGCTCTCTTTACTGTCTTTGCTCCATTTGCAATAATTATTGCACGGCTGTGCACAATGAAATGTACGGTTCCGTGACTTCTCGAATGTATAGCTTCAATCAAGAAAGTAACCATCAATTGAAATTGTTATAACATTTGGTAATATTTTCCTTTGTAAGAAGGCAAATAAATATGCAATCACAAAGCGTCTGCAGGTTGCCTGAATATATACCACGGCCGTCTAAGGAGAAGTGTTCAATAATAGAGATTTTTCGGGAGAAAAAAGAGACGCTGTTCTTCGCTTTTGTGCAAGTGACCAAGAGTAATCAAGTTCAGTCGCACAAGGTATTTAATTTCTTCGCATTATTTTTTTATTTTCACACTGCGGCGCGCACTTATATTTTTCACGTATGTCGGTTATCAACGTTGCCTAGGGCCTTTATGGAACAGCGACGTAACTGCGCTAACATCGCCACATTTGTTCTCGTGATGCGGAAAGGCCGAATAAATGCATTGTCGGCTGAGTAGTGGAACAGGGCCGCTAGCTGCAGCATCATGTTTTCGCGGAGCGTTGCACCTCGAGCCATGCCTCTGCCGCCTTTCTCTTCTTGAGGCCGACTGAGTGCCCAAGAAGGAAAGAAAGAAAGAAAGAGATGTTATGACGTGTGAACCGCGCAACAGCAGTCGATGTGTGGGTATGAGACAGTCCACATCAAGGAAACCTAATGGCTACTTGTGTCTACCAAAAAGTTGGATGACGCTTAACCTTATCATAACATTAGCATTGCACTTAACGCCATAGCATGATCGTGCCCCGCCCGCATCACCTGCTCGTAACAGAGTTAGGTTTGCTCGTACACTGGAATTACTCTCTGAGCTATCGGGTGCGTAGGTGTTAGTGAATTCGTAGTTTACGTGTTCTCTGGCCTACTTTAGTTTGAACAAGTGAATTCTATTCCCTAACTTCCCTGTGCCATGGCGGAGGTCTGGCGCGGTTGGACGCTTCGAGAAACACGGCGTTAACTCGGGTTCTTCATCTGAGCCATGGACACCTACACCGACACGGACGCCGGCATAAATACCTGCTTTTTCGCAAAAATAGATGCTTAAAGTTATCGCGTTAAAGGTACAGCGACGTCTACGGAGTGTGCACCAAACGCTAGGGGGCTCGCACAATTCAAGACAGTAGAGGGAACGTCAAGGTCGCGTCGATTCATTGACAAAGTTATGTGACCGTATTATTGATTGCTTAACGTAGCAACGTGATGGAGTGAAAGAAAGCGAAAAAAGAAACTCCTGCAAAGTTGCACCTGAATAAAAGAGCCAGACGTAATGTCCCATCAAAAAACACAACGCGGAGCCCTAACTGCATTCCTGGTCTCTTCTCCTCACGTTCCCGTCGCACCGCATTCCTGGGCCCACATCTACTTCGTTTCAATTTTCTGGGTTGCCTCCAATGGGCCTTGCTGTCCAACCGACGTAGGCCGTTAATTCAAGCAGACGAAAATTTATTTTGGAGGAGTATCAGCCATAGCACGCAATCACTTGTGTTGAGTGTGTAAGGGTAGAGTATTGAGCACGCGACGTACATAGGTTGTAATTTCGATAGATGGACAATTCCTGGAAGGTTGCCAACGCTGCGAACGCTCTAAGCGTGCTGGCTGTATCGAATAACATCTCAAAACTGGCAATGGCGCTTCCATTATCCTTGTGCTGTCCTGCGATGCGAGCACTATTATTGCACGGCATTTGCATATTACTACAGGCCTACTAGAAAATAAGCGTATGACCAAACTGAATCGGGTGACAAAAAATTGGCAAATCCTACGCGCTGTGGGAATCAAGGAAATGCGAAGCACGCATCAGGAACGTAAAATGGATTTGCATTGTTTTCTCGCTATACCGAGTTTGAAACATATTAAATTAACGAAACGGCCGCAAGAGCATCAAGACTGGCATGTAAACAATGCCGCTCATACACGCATATCATGATTCTGATGTTATGGCCTGTCATTTACGTTCATCATGCAGTCGTGTTGTGCCATAGCAATTTTTGTATACATCTCATTAACGAAACGGGTGGAAGGTAAATCATGCCGTACATGATATGCATGTCATGATTTTCACATTATGACCTGTCATTTATGATCGTCATGCAGACTTGCTGTGCCATACCAATTTTCGTATGCATCCCATTAACGAGACGGCAGTATGGCGCCAGGACCGTGATATGTAAACCATGTCACTAATCATAACATTGTCATGTTATGGCCTGTCATTTATGATAGTCATGCAGTCATTGTGTTGCATGCCAATTTTCGTATACATCCCGTTAAGGAAACGCGTGGCATGTAAATCGTGCCGCTCATGACAGAAATTTTACGATTTTCACGTTATGACCTGCCATTTATGTTCGTCAGGCAGTCATGTTGTGCCATACCAGTTTTCGCACACATCAAATTAGCGAAGCGGTCAGGAGAGCACCAAGACTGTGGCATGTAAATCACGCGGCTCATGACATGAATATCATGATTTTCATGTTATGACATGTCATTTACGTTCGTCAGGTAGTCATGTTGTGCCACACCAATTTTCGCATACATCCCATTAGCGAAACGGTCAGGAGAGCATTAAGACCGTGGCATGTAAATCATGCCACTCATGACATGCATATCATGATTTTCATGTTATGTCCTGCCATTTATGTTCGTCAGGCAGTCAGGTTGCGCCGTAGCAATTTTCGCATACATCCGATTAGCGAAACGGTCAGGAGAGCATTAAGACCGTGGCATGTAAATCATGCCACTCATGACATGCATATCATGATTTTCATGTTATGACCTGCCATTTATGTTCGTCAGGCAGTCAGGTTGCGCCGTAGCAATTTTCGCATACATCCGATTAGCGAAACGGCCAGGAGAGCACCAAGACCGTGGCATGTAAATCATGCCGCTCATGACATTCATGTCATGATTTTCATGTTATGACCTGTCATTTATGTTCATCATGTAGTCATGTTGTGGCATACCAATTTTCGTAAACGTCCCATTAGCGAAACGGCCAGGAGAGCACAAAATCGCAGGCGGCTAGATAGATAGATAGATAGATAGATAGATAGATAGATAGATAGATAGATAGATAGATAGATAGATAGATAGATAGATAGATAGATACGCTCAAAGTCGCCGAAGTTCGCTAAGAAATGCTTCGCATTTTAAAACTTTTGATGTGAAGATTTTTGAATGCGCTAATGTAAGTACATACATACGTACCTATATATGTATGTAGGTATGTATGTATGTATCTATGTATGTATGCATGCATGCCCCGCCGCGGTGGTCTAGTGTCTATGGCACTCGGCTGCTGATCCGAGGGTCGCTGGATCGAATACCGTCCGCGGCTGCTGCATTTAAATAGAGGCGAAATTTTGAGACCCGTGTGCTGTGTGATGTCACTGCACGTTGAACCCCAGGCGGTCGAAATTTCTGGAGCCCTCCATGTAGGGCGTCTCTCATAATCATGGCGTGATTTTGGGAAGTTAAACCCCTGAAATCAATGAACCAAATGTACGTAGGTATGTTCCAATACCGGCAGTTAGGAATACCTGCGCACGAAGTGATGACGCTGACGAGGAATTTACCTAAATCGAACAAAGGATTGTGAGCATATCCTTGGTATGAGCTTCCATGATGTCGTCTATACCCTACAATTTGCAGCGTTATTTTAGGCCCCAGAAGGAAGCGCACTCGCACGATGGCTTTTGACCCGCGTGAACCAGCACCATGAAATGTTAATGTTGCACCGTATAGTGGGACGCATTGAACTGATTTCACAGCCTGCAGTTCAAGGCTCATCCACTTCAATGTGTTAGCGCGTGCGCTTAGTTTTCTTCGCGTGGCCGGTTGGCACGTGTCGTGACCTGTCAACCGAACGCCTGTACCTGCGGAAGGCTGCCTCGCCCTTGCAAAAATGCCATATGTGGCGATATCAGGAATTGGGCATATGTGGCTATATATGGCACGTCCCCGTATGTGGCCGCATTTGCCCCAATCGTGATAAGGCGTATTTGGTAGCTGAAGACCAACACGAGGAATGCCATGTAAGATTCTGATACAAATTGGGCAAGTACGGCTACATATGGACACGTGCCATATATAGCCAGATATACCTATATGACCGTATATGGCCATATATGCATATATCGCTATATATGGCACGCGTCCATATGTGGCCGTATTTGCCTAATACGTATCAGAATCTTACATGGCATTCATCGTGTTGGTTGTCAGCTACCATATATGCCTTATCACTATTGGGGCAAATGCGGCCACATACGGAGACGTCCCATATATAGCCACATATGCCAAATTCCTGATATCGCCACATATGGCATTTTTGTAACGGGATCAGCCTGCCTTCCGGCTGCGTGCCATTTAATTCGCGTTATTAAGAGCTCAATCGTTCGAATACTGTTCGCGCTGATTGTGACATTTGAAATCAGAAGTACAGCTTTACTAAGTGCGTGTATCGAAAATGTGACACTTCCTTAAATATAGTTGCATCTTTGGCGGTTATTTAATGAAATATCTAAGATTGGGGGTTTCACGAAATTAACGCTTATAGACTGCCGTCATAATAAATTTCGGCTGTGCCATAAGCATATGTCTTTTACGGCGCGTTGCGAATACGTTAAATGCAAGGGGAATCTTTTTAAAAACGATTACGTAAACTTTGACGGAGAAAATATGTCCGATAGATATTACGGAATCAACGTTATGAAAGAGTCGACCAGAAAACTCTCAATGCCGGAACTTTTCCAATTGAGTCGTGCGACAAAGGTAGGCTCAACGTGTGTGCGCAGACTGAGTAGCCGAATGCGTAACGTTAGCTTGCCAGGCACGTCTGGAGCATACTGGCGACTGAACGGTGGCTCACGGCATGACGCTATCTCATTATTCATATTTTTGCGCAGGCGTCTATTTTACTCAAGAGCAGTGCATGCTCCATGCACTGCTACGCCATAACCCTCGTAGGATTACCACGGGGTTGAGCAAACCTCGCCAAAATCCGAATAGTCAAACACAGGGACTTTTTTTGGTCAGTTATCACTACAACTGTTGATGCAAAGCGTTCATTTACGATAATTACCGACTTACAAGCGTCGCAGCAGACAAGCGGCAGCTTGCTTGCTTAGAATTTCGGGGGCCCGGCATCAATTCCTCTACCAACATTCCGAGTTCGTGGTAGGTCCCATTCGGTCATTACACTAAGTTTGTCCGTACCTGACTGCTTAGTACGGGCTCATTTCTATTTCAAGCTACCACAAGGGGTAAGCTTTCTCTTGTTTAACCCACGGAAACTCTGTTCCTGTTACGTTTTCAGCGACTATTTTGGTTCTTCATGACTAACATCGGCTGCATTGTTAGCACTCAAACTATGGTGTATACCCACACGCCACCCGCCAAGCATCGCATTTATGCGTCACAAGTGATCGTATCATCGTTAATATTGAGGTACGTGAGATTATGTCTATGTTGGAGATGTCACGATTACTTCTTGTTCGTAATACACTCGTATCGCACCATCCTGATTTCGGTGCGCACCGAGTGATTACAACCATCACTAGGGAAACCAACTGTAGCCGGCGCCAACTGCTATATATATAGTACCGGTGGCTTAAGTTTGCCAAGGAAAAGTAGTAGGTAATATTTAATAAACAACCAGTTTCCCTAAGTTTGCCAAAAGGACCCGGCTTCATACTACCTGCTTGGCTCGAGTGCCAAGGAAAACCTCGATATCGACCACAGTCAGAAGGATTCCTCAGCGCTGAAAGTAAACAGAGTACGAAACACGTGAACACTGGCTATTACAAGCTTCGCAAATGTGAATGTTGCAGCGTGAGCATGTGGCGTTATTTCGTCTACGGGCTTTCTTCTCTTATACAAACAACCCAAAAACACAGACAAAAGTAACACATCTGAAATACCATATATCAGCTGTGAAACAACTGCGTGCTTAAAGATAACTTTAAGACGTTCATCTCCATTCACATTCATTTCCATAATATCCAGCTGCATATCTTCATCGACCGCATGTGTACAATGCCATAAACGTTACTCCTCCGCTAAAAATCCATGGTTAACGAAAGGATTACTTAATAGCCTACGTAAAAAAGATAACTTATACAAAAAGCAAAAAGACAGCCATTTAATTTGAGTCTGATCGATCGTTATAAGCGGTACTGTAACACACTGAATGCTGCATTAAAGGATGCAAAAATGCGCTATCATCAAAATGAAATCTATCGTACTGGATCAGACATTAAAAAGAAATGGCGCGTGATCAATTCGTTTCTTAATAAAACCATCAATCCACCTATAGCCAACATTAACTAAGGAGGCTTGGTGATGTCAAATCCACTAGACATTGCCAACGCATTTAGCGACTACTTCTCCTTTCCTATACCTGTTCGACCCAGTGTGCTGACGAACTTGATCATTGTGGCCACTCATTTTTTTCTTTTTTCTACTACCACTGAGGAGGTCAGAAGTACAATTATTAGTATAATGTCCTCTAGCGCAGGTATTGATAACATTTCTGCTAACCATGTGAAAATTGTCGCTCATGTGATTGCAGATGTGCTCACCTACATAATCAATCTAATTTTCGAGTCTGGTGTATTTCGCCGAGAGTTAAAGTAAGGTTATACCTGTTTTCAAAAAAGGTAACAGATGCTTAATTTCTAATTACAGGCCGATATCCATTCTTCCTTTTTTAGCAAAGTAATCGAAAAGCTAATACATGTTCGACTGTCTAGCTACCTTGCAAAATTTAACCCACTTCATCCGAAACAGTTTGGGTCTAGATAGGGATATTCGACTAACTTAGCCCTCATTTACTTCACAGAAAAATGCAAACTAGAAATTGATAAGGGTAACTTCGTTGGTTCTGTTTTTATTTTTTTAGATTTTACCAAGGTTTTGATACACTTAATCATGATTCTCTTTTCTAAACTTTCACCTTATGGCATTGGTGGTAATTGTCTCAATCTTTTCCGCAGTTACCTATCCGATCGACAACAATTAATCTCCATCGCCAGCATCCATTCTGCTAAAAAATAAACATCGGTGTTCCACAAGGCTCAACTCTGGGCCCGCTTTTATTTCTACTCTACATTAATGATCTTCCGCAGTGTCTAACCACATCTACTGAACGCATGTTATATGCCGACGACACGACTCTTTTATGTCGAGAGAATTCAATAAGCAACATTATAACAACTCTTAACGTTGAACTTCTTAACGTTAGTGCGTGGTGTGCTAAAAAATAAGCTTTTGATAAATACCTGCAAATCTCAGTTCTTAATTTTTTAATTCGAGGATCTTGCGGTTAGGTGTAACGTATGTTCGATTTCAGGGACGAATAGTATTAGGATTAGGGAATAGAATGGAATAGTGTGATTCCGCATTATAAACCTTCAAACATTCACACCTCTAATTGAAGTACATTAACAGTCCGAGTTTGAACCCGCACCTCACTGGCAGGCACCAAATCCGCGTAGGCACTACCACTACCGCGACAGTAGTTTGGAAGAATGCCTCTCCTTACCTACGATCCCTTACCGGAGCAGACACGCATCTGCAGCGCTTTTGAATTCATAAATATGGAGAAATCTCTTGCTTGAGGTCCTAGAAAACATGTTGGTATTCACACCAAAAGTTGCTCAGCCGTGAAAAGACATGATATAATTCTAGGTGTTTGAAATATTCGCCCTTAATCTTCAATACTAAATACCATGAGTGAATGATTTGAAAAGTATTGCATTAAATTCATTACTGTCGAATTTATTGTCAGTCTCGCCGGTGAGGAGCCGACGAGGTACGCATATCGCTGGAAAAAACGCGATCATTGACTGGACGAAAATGGTGCCAAAAAAAAAGGAAAATGCAGCGCTTGTTAAGTTTCGCTTCCAGGTAAAAAATGTACAGCGTTCTGGCTGCTGGATTCCAGCCAGGCACCTCCATCGTCAAAATAAGATAGGCTAACCACTAGGCTACAGGCACGTGCTTGAACATGCGGTACATAGTATCTTTAGGAATATCCGGCTTCGAAGCAAGCGTATGCGGACGATGACGCTTTTTAAGCGATTAGGTTCCGCAGCGCAATTTCTGTCTTGCATATAAAGGGATATCTATTGTCGGGGTGTTTTGACAAGGGAAGCGCTCAGCCGTGTGTCTCTTGTAGCGCACAGGATCCCGGGCTGCTTCTGAACGTCTTTAGCCTGGTGATGTTCCTCACCCATCCAGTGTCATTTCAAAATGCAGGACAAAAGACAACAAGCTCTGTCTCAGATACTGCTCAACACACGCTTACTTCCTTCTTCAAAATGTGCTTGCGAAATTGTTAAGTTCTTTTGCTAAGTTGACCTTGCTAAGCAAAATTTGCTAAGTGTCACATCTTTATGCGGAAGGCTATTTATCCGTACGCGTTTTAAGAGATATCAGATATCCGCGGTATCCCTGAATTCTCATCATACCGAGGTATTTCACGAAAACCTCCACAACTTTCTGCATAAAGGAACGACGTGGCAAATGCGAAATGCTCTAACTATATTAGGATTATTAAGATAGATAGATAGATAGATAGATAGATAGATAGATAGATAGATAGATAGATAGATAGATAGATAGATAGATAGATAGATAGATAGATAGATAGATAGATAGATAGATAGATAGATAGATACGGTAAAAGTGGATCAAGTTTCCTAAGAAATGCTTCACATTTAAAGGATACCACTAAGACGAATGGGAAGGCCTGTCTCCGAAGAGTGTGTCGGTGTAACTAACACCGTTTGTCTACACGACCATCTTCACAGATGCCCTGCAGGCCGTCAAGCAGGCCCGCGGTGTTGCTGACGGGCATGACCTGACGGCGCCGACATGCAAGGCGCGCACTGCTCGGTGACGTGCGCCCCCCAGAGTCTCAATAAAATTTCTTCATCCGTCCATTCATCCACCCATCATTTCTCTCTTCATACTTGCTAAGCCCTTTCTTACCTCTTCCGCGTTAGTGGTAGTAAACCGTACAATAACCGTACAATGGTTCCGCCTCCCTAACTATCCTCTTCACATCCCTCCATGGCAGACACTGCGATAAATGCGTACTATATTGCTGCGGCTGCATTAAGAAGGCATTTTCTAGCATAATTAAGGACATATATAACTGTCTGTTCAATGCGCCAAGTCTAACATATGCGACAGTGTTCTTTAAAAGCAGTTGTGTCCACAAATTTGCACAGAAAAAGAATGACCAGGCCTTAAGTTACTTTCCATTTTAAATATTGGTGAAAGAACATTTCTGCTACGCTGTGCTTCTCATTGTTTCATTGCAAAGATGTGGCGACCGGCTCTCTTCCCTTAATAAAGGCATCACCGCAGAGAGCGCATGACGCAAGCAGCGAAAGCTCGCACGACAAGAGGTCACCTTGTGTAGCGGTCACCTTGTGAAAGCTTGGCAGTCTGCTATTTCATTAGGTATGGGCGTTGACACAAATAGGAAACTTGCCGTTTAACCTTTAGCCTTCTCGCTTAAAATAAACGTAACAAGTAAAACAAGGAGTGTATACCACGCGCGCCCCTTGTAATCGTAGTTTAGATAACCACTGTGATTATACCAGACTCGCGTCGACAGCCGATACGTGCGGGAGAACAACGAATTGGTGAGATCGCCAGCTGTACTCCTTCCTACCTGAGACGTGCGACCTTGGAAAGGGTTGTTTTGTTTCGGTGTAGTGCGCATCGAGCGAGCGCCTCTCAAATCATACGTGATTCGAATGGAAGGCGCCTCGTCGCACCATCTTTCTCTCGTGTCCTTGCAACCTAGCGCCAGAGGTGGCTCCGGGGATCATCCATAATGGCACGGTTGGGCGCTGTAGCAGCGCGGAGCGAGCCATTAGCGTTCGATTTAGGGGCCACGAGCTTCGATAACCTTCCGGCTCGGCTTCTGATGCTTCTTTTCTAAATATAGGTGCGTGGCTTCCAGGGTATATATAAGCGATAACTGCGAGTAACAGGGCCAAACTCTCGTGTTCGGACAGAGAGCGCCTACTCAAATCTATCTGCGAACGCAGTGCAGCTTTAGCCGACGGAGGTAAGTGCTTGGATTTCTTTTTCGAATTTATGTGTGAAAATTTTAACAGCCATATGTACAAACGAGATGGATACTGAAATGAATAAAGAGAATAATCGGATTTTTTTTCCAATTTTTTGTACTTAATGGAAATAGCTTAACTAAAATGGAATACAGACTTTCTGAACATCCTTCACCTTGAGCGCAAAGCCGCAAAGCTCTCTGCAGCATTGTTAAGAGTGCATTCTATACAGAATAAGTGTGTCAGTATTTCAACGGAAGGCAGAGTTGTCTATTGTGAGCTTCTTAGTTGTACAAAATAAGAGGAATAAATGTAGCCGACGGAAATAGAGATTTTGTATGGAGATCATTCACAAAGAAGTCCCTACATTTTGCTACTGTGAGTGAAACTTCGACAGAATCAATTCAACCAAAATAAAAGAAAATGAAAAATAGACATACCTTCCATCTAACATAAATGATAAATTCATCGCCTGGTATTTGCGCGGGGAGTTACGGACTTACACCGTTCAGTAGTGTGTTGACAAAAGTCAACCGCAACAAAAGTATTGCAATGAATATCAAAGAACATATCAGATTTAAAACAGAGACTACACGCCTTAAGGCAGCCAGTATCCACTACCCTGCAAGTTCGGACAACAAATATTGCGCGGCACTGTCTCACAAAGGATATA
>JABSTT010003086.1:0-29782 GCA_013339685.2 Hyalomma asiaticum
GCTAATATGTGGCCAATTAGAGACGTAGATGTATTGGTTATACGCGTCGGGGACGTAAGTAGGTTACGATAGTTGTAAGACTGCAACTAATAGCGATACTCGCGATCATTCATGTTATATGTGTTTATGTTCATGTCGTCTACTATGATCACTGGTCCATTGCGGTTGCTCGACACCCAGCGTAGAAAATTGATTCCAGCTTATCAAAAAGCCCTGAGAGCTACCGCTCGGGGGTCAATACACTGCACCAGTGATGACGCTATTCTCAAGCCGAATAAAAAGGGATTCTATGTCATTGCAACTATATGTGGCCGGTGGAAATTTACAATACGATATATTATATTTTACGAATAATACAACCCCACCCCCACGGGAACTTTAGTCACGCGCGTTTGATTCTGTTCTGTAACCTGGAATACTCATCATTTCACTGTTTCGCAGCCACGTTTCGCTTGCAGCAATTACACTGAATGAATGCGCATGCTGCGACACGAAAGCAGAAAGCAAGTATAGGTTTTTAATAATACTGCGGACATTGCAATGAAAAAGTGAAGAAGATTTTGCTCTACAAGTATTGTCAACTTCACAGATCGTATAAGCCATTGTTACAAAATATGGTGATGACGGATAGGGTGACCACACAGTTCAAAATCAGGTAAAAGTGATGCTGGAGTACACTGAAGCAACAAGGATACCGAGTCACTTCGTTCTTTCACATTTGCAAGGACAGAACCAAACATCCCATTAAAATGAGTTCCCGAGACAAGCACAATCATATGCATAAGGGCTACAGCCTATTGAGGCTTTCTTTAGAAGCACACAGTTCTGAAAGAAGTCTTTTCTCTTCAATCTCTGAAGCACTTTCAGTCGTTCAGACATGCTCATGTCTATGAACTCGTTGGTATTAGAAAATAAGCCCTTTGCTGCCAAGAAAGACTGATAAAGCTGATGCTGTTCACTTTGAATCTTAGTGACATTGTTGTAGTTCCTTAGTGAACGAATACTCTCCTTGAAGTACTGGTGCTTGCTCTGAAAACGCATAGTCCTTACATTACAAAGTGGACCAAAGTGGTTCACTGGGTCGCTGTAATGCAGGATGTTATGATGTTTCGGCCTCAGGCTCATGCTGAGAAATAGTTCATGGCGAGAAGCAACATAATCTTTAATTACAACTTTGATGCATGCAAACTGGGCTGCCATGATTTGGGAGACACCAGAAGGTCCACTATCAGCATCAAAGACAAGCTTCCAGACAGCATCTGTCACGTCTGCCACATGTGCATCCAAGTACGCAGGAAATAGTCTAAATAAAGCCCAGTTTTGTAAGGCATGGCCCACAGTTCATTGTTTTTTGGAGAACCCAACGGGTTACAACTTCAAATTTATCCTTGTACAGTATGATTTTTATTACCTTGTCCAGCTCACTCAAAGGATGCGACAAATATCATTAAAACTATTGGCAGCGTCAGTGTGGCCTCTAGGCAACTGACTACTTGCGGGCAGCGAGTGCATCAGAAATTGTATGAGGCCTGCTATAGGCACTTAGTGGCGCACAGAAGCACTGTTTTGCTTATTGATGCCCAAGTTAATCTCTGATGGGCACGCACAAAAATTATCTTTGTAATACTTGTGCCGATGATAACCCGACTTCAGTGCTTCCGATGCCGAAACAACATTGTCATTAGCAAATTGCGACTGCACTGAAGCAAATGTTTCCTGTGGAACTACTGTGGCCACCTTCTGCAAAGCTACATGCTGGGTCAAGCTATGGAGATTTTTCGCAATCTGTGCTATATACTGCACAGTACTTGCAGGAACATGGTGTGCGCACTCGAGTTTCAAACAAAGCAAAATTATCTCTGTAAAGGTCATCGTCAGATGTCTGTGTACTGGGTGCTTCATTGCCACAATCATGGAGATCCTCAGGTGAAGTCTCCATTAGTACATAATCAACATCTAATTGCTGCTCGAATTCAGCACCTATATCTGGCACCTGCGTGTGATTTAAAGCATCCTTCACTTCGTGGCATTCAGAAATATTGGTTCGAAACGAGGCAATCAGAGCGCAGCACACTATGGCAACCTTCAAAGGGACATGAAACACAACAAGCCGCTTTTAAAATGGTCGATAATATGAGAAATACCGCCCTTGCGAGTACTTTCCGATTTTCCACATGGCGACACAGAACACCGATAGGTGGTGCAGTGCAGCTGACGTTGCCTCCAATTGGCTCCGGTGATGCCTGGAGATATGCTGCCTGTAGCTTCCATAGGTTTTTGAGATCTTGTTGCACTCCTTGATGTGGCATAGGGCACCATCCACTAAGCCACTATGCAACGTGAAGTGTTCGAAATATGCCTTGAACGCTGAGAAAGATTGTGCACAGATGCGCCGTGTGTTCATCTTTATTCATTGATGGCTCTACAAAAGAAAAGCAGGTATATTGTAGAACACCCGCTACCCATAAAGATCTGCACATGTGTTTTGTAAGCTTAAACGGACTGACAGCCAATTTTTAGGGTACGCGTTTTTTTTTTTATTTCAACGGAAAGCTTACCGGCCAAAGTGTACAACTATTTACTGGCAACGGGGAAAATGTTGCGAAACGTTTTAACAGAATCTTTCGCCTATAGAGTCGTACACAGTACGTGCTGCATACAGTGACCGACAGCCGTGGGGTGTGCTTGCACCAGGTTCTGCCATGACAGAGCACATGCATGCAAGACATGGGAGACGCTGCGCACATGCGCCACGGTTAAAAGCAGCTTTCGGTTGCCACAAAGCATGCTGCTCCTCAGCATGACTATATTTACTGCGTGAAAAGCCAGTATAGAGTGAGCATACGTTTTTATGTAATGACAACAGTTTCAGCCCGAGGTATGGTCGTATGAACAGCAGCAAGCGGCGTACGGCAATTTAAAAAATCCAGGGCGCAATACTAAGGCTTTACCCCCAGGCTACACCACGCCCCTGTTGCCGCGATTTTGAAGCTCTAATGGAGAAAATTCCATTCGAATCGCGAAAACGTCCATTCACACGTTAAAGCCAGTTTTCGATCCCTTCAAGTAAATTTCCATTTCATGCACTCATTTCCATCTCTGTTCGAGGAACAGTTTTATTCTTCGTGCAAAATACACCGATAAATTTAAGACCTTGTAATGAGATTGCCCACAGGCACACTGTACGCACACAGAGTAATAACATTCTGTAATGAGCATATGTAACTGCCCTTCAGTTGTATGTGAACAGCCTGACATGACCACTCAAAGGCTCGTAAAAATTGCAAAGCTTTCACTTTGCACTATGAAGAGTGAAAGCATGCGTACACTTGCCCAGTTACAATAAATGGCATACGCTGTCACAGCACAGGCCACTATCAGTTTCCTGAATGCTCCAAGAAATGTATATTTGTTTACTTTTTCTCCGGGGTAAATGCGTGCATGGTACCTGTACTAACTTCTCTGTTGCACTGCTGTTTATTTGAAGCTTGATCAAAAAGGTATTGGTAATGAAGATAATAATGTCAGCAGTACAATGCAAACATTTTCCAGGAGAATGAAACTTCTACTAATGCTGTCAGAGTAGTCCAGACCAACGTTACTGGATGGGGACAGTTGGAAAACTCGCGCGAGGAGGTGGCCGCAGATCGTCGCCCATTCCAGGTGTCGCTGGCATCGCTTTGCGACCATGTCACGTGACCCTCTCCGCGGCGCAGCCGGCGTCGCGTGGAGCAGACGACGCAGCGACGCGGCTATCACGGCGTGCGCTTGCAGACGATTTCTTTTTCTGCTGCTAAGAAAGATGAATGCTCATCGTTAAGTAAGCTAAATATTAATAAAAGGTGCGGCTCGTTGTTTCGTAACAGACCTTGTGCATTAAATTTCAACCATGCCAGAGCAGACGACAATGTTTACGTCTGCTTTCTGGTGAGAAAGCAGACGCGGTGACTCCAAAAAAGCAATTGTTTTCGCAGATTTTCGCTCCCTTCGGCAGAACGGTCGGCATGCCGAGGTGCGCTGTGCCAGGCTGTCGAAGCGGATACACATCGGCTCCAATCAACAAACACACAGTGCCTCGTTTCACTACTGACGTTGGCCAGAGAATTCAGCTGCGGAATCCTCAAGTGCCCCTCTAGTGAACTTTACACAGTGTTCAAACGCGTCGAAGAAAAACTGTCTCTCGTGCTAGAAGAAAACCATCTGTGCGCCGACATGTTTTGGGATGCGCTGAATGTCATCAAGGACTGCGATGCCCCAAGCGTTCGTTGTTCAGTTCATAAGGACACCCTGACATCGGAGATTATACACCCATACGTTGTTTTGAGAATGCAGTTTTTTACGAGATGTGTTTGCAAAAAGCTGAGTGCTTCTGGCAGGGGTCTTCTGCAAAAAAGAAAGCCAAACTTCTCTAGACTATGCTGCAAGAAACTGCAGTGATTTAACAGTGAAATGTTATCAATTTTTTAAAAAAAACGAAGAATCTTGAACAAACGTATTTGGCGCCATTTTTTACAGCTATTTGCACACCAACAAGCACAGACCTCAGTGAATTAGGTGCTGTAATGTGGATACGTGAACATCGGCACAGCAGCAAATACCATAGCAGGAGTTCCACATAGAACATAGCCAGAATTACCGGCGACACGTGTCCATATGGTTCTAAATTTAGGTATTCGAACGTCGAGCTAAATGACGCCGTTCTTTATGATTAGATTGTATTCCTGCCTTCATTACGAGGTGACGAAGAGATGGAGCTTGGATATCTGCTCAATTGCTATTCTGCGTTCCTAGTCGTGCACATTCATTATGTTTGCCAATTTGAAAGACAATCTTTGCACTTAATACATCAGAAATAGTTGAATCTGCAGAATTTACAAACTATATGTATTTACAAACGACATGCATTCACAAAAATACATGCTGACTGTTACAAAAAAAATCCTTTTAAAATTTGTTTGTACCTCTACCTTTTTTTCTTCTGCAACAGATCGCTGTGCTGGGAACAAAAAAAAGAAAACAGTGAGTTCTCTCGTGAGATATACATCATCACGTTATTCTCCCTAAAGCCACAAAGCTAACGCACCGCAGCATAAATGCTGCGACATGGTATAAAATGAAAACATGCGCAAGTTTTTAGCATTCTCGACTGTTTCAATTGTAACGCTTTCTGTCGCTTTCAAATAAGAGCATGGTTTTATAGAAAACGCTCAATGTAAGAACTGCTCATGTAATTCGATCTCAAAAAGTTGTCCAGGAATTTTCAATCTATGCTCTGGGAGGCAACAATTATTCTGGCAAGCACAAACTCATCACATCGAAACAACCGAGGTATGCAGTCAGCACATGGCAAAGCGAACCATACAGACTTCATGCCGAGCTCCAAGCTGTGTCCACCTTCATCTACGCAATGGTTGAAACAGGGAAGCTCTCAATACGCATCCGCTAACCTGATTCCTCGAGATATGAAGTGCTGCAAGTAGGCCGCGCCGTCCTTCGGAGGCAGTGCGCGGAACAGACGACAAGCAGACGACGCACGACGCGGAACACGTCACGTGAACAGGGCGCAAAACGATCGCAGCGCCCCCACTTTTCGGGAGACCCGTGCAGTTTTCCAACTGCCTCCATCTAGTAACGTTGGTCCAGACCAACTTGAGAGCCGTTATTTGCAGTGTGACTTGTGCAAACATTGGGCACCAGTCTTGATAACTAATCCAAGCTTCAGGTCTTCAATTTTTCTGTCAATTGGTTGCCTATAACTTTTGCATAGATAAACTACGAACCGTAATATTAAATATGAGTTGCAACACACAATACATATGATTGAGCACTATCTGACCCAGCTGGCAATACAAATGTTGCGATCCTGAGAAACATGTTGGAAGGGTCTCGCCGTGCAAGCAATACAAATACCTCGTGCTTTTCTTCATCTGTGCTTCGATTAAGTAAAAGGACCAACGCTCGATTGAGCTAAAGAACGTGCTCAGCCTTTAGTGCAGCACGCTATTTCACATCGAAATGCAGCGGCAGTCTTGCAATTCTCTGAGTACAGTGACAGTTTATGCGCTGACGTGCCTCTGATCAAGCTGTTGCTCATATGTATGCTCCGAATTATTCAGAAGAACCACAGAGCCATACCAGCATTAATTTTAGGGTGGCCTAAATCTTTCCATTAGGAGAACTTGGCAACGGTATACAATTCCCCTGTGAATTCAGCAGAATTATGCTCAATTTGTAAGCATATCTTACTTTAGACTAGAACATCTCTCTTGACTTTAGTCCCAACGCATTTTGCAGCCTTTGTTCTTTCTTCACATTTTGATTCCATTAAGCAGGGACACTAAAGTGAAGAAAGTTCGATAGATCCCGCGTATTGGGGAAATCGATTTCATGCAAAGCATTCAGTGGTTGAATTGCCCATGCCGAATTGTTCTACAAGTGCTATTGTAGGATAACGTGGCTTAACTATTCTAAGCAATTTACAATTAATGAATTATAAAGTTTACTAGTGCTAGCTTAATTAGGTTAGAATAAATAGGCATTTAGTAATTATGTTTCTCTAATTAGTGTTGCTTAATAACACTGGCATTATTGTTCTAGTTAGTCTCAGCCATGCTTGCCTGCATGAGGCGTAGCTTAATTAGCCTTAGATTGTCCAGGTTTTCCCTTCTCAGTCCTAGATTAATTAGGCATAGCATAGTGTTAGCTTAACTAGGCTTGGTTTATGTCTCATATCTGTACACGTGTGCTTGCGCGACACTCTGGCACGCGGCTCATATCGCAACGCCCTCGCCCACGATGCGAATAAAAGCGCTTGGCGCACGGCTGGGGGCGGGGCGGGGCGGGGCGGGGCGGGGGGCACTTTTCCTTCGGCACTCTTGCTTACCGTTATGTTACTGGCATGCAAATAAAGCACGGTAATGTACTGTCGGCATCTTCATACCCGGTAGCCCCGGAATACGACAGTTCTTGGCGATGTGGTTCTTGGGACCTTGGTGGACTGCCACAAGAAGACAAGTCAGCGAAACGACGTCGGTGCACTTGGGGCAAGTAGAACCATTCGATGAATCTTCAGGTGGTTGGGCTAGTTATTAAGAGCGCCTCCAAGCATTTTTGCGTGCTCACAAAGTCTCGGCGGACCAGAAGGCTGATACCTTGATAAGCCTGGTAGGATGGAAGACATACGCATTGTGAAAGTCGTTAACATCTTCCGAGACTCCGGCTAAGAAGTCTTTTGACGAACTTCTAAGCTTACTGCGAAACCACTTTGTTCCTAAACTGTCCATTATCGGCGAAAGAGCCAAATTTCATCGCAGCTCGCAACTGCCGCAAGAGACCATTACCGCAGATTTGCGCAGACTCGCGCAAACTTATGAGTTCGGTACTTTCCTTGATCAAGCTTCAAGGGACAGACTTGTTTGTGGTTTGCTCCGGTCCGACATACAACGAAGTTTATTTGCAGAAGACAACCAGTTAAAGTTTCAGAGAGCACTTGACCGTGCGATAGCCACTGAAGCTACTATTCAAAACGCATCTGCTACGCGCTCAACAGCACAGGAAGAATGTAAAGTGCACAAAGTAAAAAGCACCGAGAAAGTTGCTACCTCATGTTATCGCTGCGCATCAGTGAAACACGCCCCGCCACGGTGGTCTAGTGGCTAAGGTACTCGGCTGCTGATCCGAGGGTCGCGGGATCGAATCCCGGCCGCGGCGGCTGCATTTCGATGGAGGCGAAATGTTGAGGCCCGTGTGCTGTGCGATGTCAGTGCACGTTAAAGAACCCCAGGTGGTCGAAATTTCCGGAGCCCTCCACTACGGCGTCTCTCATAATCAGAACTGGTTTTGGGACGTAAAACCCCACAGAACAACATCAGTGAAACACGCTGCCAGCTCTTGTCCGTATGCGAATGCCAAATGCTTTCATCGCAACAAAAGGGGCCACATCAAGAGTGCTTGCCGAAGCATACGGCTAAATGAATCGATAGGGAAGAATAAACGATATGTTAGTAACTTGTCGCTGTCACACAACAACTTCAAGAGTAAAACATTCTGCAGACCAAGACAAAAACCATTCATGGTCGAGGTAACTACTGACGGCTTACAAGTGAAAATGGAACTCGATACAGGGGCTGCTGTATCCGTTATGTCTGTCTCATAGTTCCGTTCTATTTTTCCCAAAGCGCATTTGCGCAGGACAAGTCTCACCTTGAGAACCTACACAAAGGAACCCGTGAAGCCCTGCGGAGTAGCATTTGTTGCAGTCCAGTGCAACGCGCAGCACCACCAGTTACCATTCACTTACGTGCTCCGCCAGGACTGCCAACCGCTGCTGGGGTGCAGTTGGCTACAACACCACCAGCTGGACTGGGCGCAAATACAATGTCTTCACCACATGCAGGTGGGGAACACAAATGGCTCTGAGAGATCGCCTAAACTCAAGTCCTTGCTAAACCGCTATCAGGACCTGTTCAAGGACGAACTCGGCACAGTAAAGGGAGAAAAGACTACCTTTTTCTTAAGGGGTGATGTGAAGCCAAGATTTTTCAAAGCCAGAAGCGTACCTTTCCCTCTAAAAGCTGTTGTCGAACAGGAATTGCCCAAGCTGCAAGAGCTAGGGATAATTACACCCGTGACCACAAGCCCGTATGCAACGCATGTCGCACCAGTTGTCAAACGCGATGATTCAGTCAGACTGTGCGGTGGTTATAAAGCCACGTCTATACTGGACATCGAAAGGTATCCGCTACCGAAAGTGGACGAGCTATTTGCCGCGCTGGCAGGCGGACAACTTTTTTCAGATTGAACTAAGCAGAGCGTATCAGCAGGTCGAAATGGACGACGAATCCAAACAATACCTCACGTTGAACACGCACAAGGGCCTGTTTTTGGTCAACCGCCTACCGTTTGGCATTTCATCTGCTCCCTCAATATCTCAGCGTATTATAGATAACGCGCTGAAAGGGCTAAATGGCGTAACTTGTTATCTCGATGACATACTGATCACTGGCCACACAGAAGCAGAACACTTTATAAACTTTGAAGCTGTGCTGAAGAGGCTATCAGAACTGGGATTTCGCATGAAACCTTCGAAATGCGATTTCTTTCGCAATGAACTGCTGTACCTGGGTCACGTCATCACAAAAGACGGTGTTCGTCCGACGAATGAAAAGTTGGTCGCATGATTGATGATTTGATTTGTGGGGTTTGACGTCCCAGAACCAGCTCTGATTATGAGAGACGCCATAGTGGAGGTCTCCGGAAATTTCGACCACCAGGGGTTCTTTAACATGCACTGACATCGCACAGCACACGGGCCACAACATTTCGCCTCCATCGAAATGCAGCCGCCGCGGCCGGGATTCGATCCCGCGACCCTCGGATCAGCAGCCGAGTACCATAGCCACTAGACCACCGTGGTGGGGCAAAAGTTGGTCGTAACTGCAAATGCACGAGCTCCAACAGATAAACAGCAGGTGCAGTCAGTGCTAGGAGTCGAATTACTATGGAAAGTTTGTTCCGAATCTCTCATCCATACTTTTTCCTCTGAACAAGCTCTTTAGTAAAGACGAACCTTGACAATGGAAGGCCGCGTGTAAAAGTGCGTTTGCGCAAGTTAAAAAACTGCTCTCGTCAAAGCCTATTCTGATTCACTATGACACCAGCTTGCCATTGAAGTTGTCATGCGATGCTTCCTCCTACGGAATAGGCGCAGTTCTCATGGCCAATTTCATCCAATAGCTTATGCTTCACGGACGTTAACAAAGGCTCAACAAGGTTACAGCCAATTGGAGAAAGGATCATTAGCGCTTGTTTTTGAAGTCAAGAATTTTCATTGCTACGTTTACGGGCGGAAGTTTGTGTTGCTCACAGATCACGAGACACTTGAGACGATCTTTGGCCCCAAAGCAGGCATTCCTGCCATCGCAGCTGCCCGACTGCAACGCTGGGCAGTCACGCTTTCTGCATATTCTTTTTCGTTGCAGTGTCGTCCTACAGTGCAGAACGTGGAGGCTGATTGTTTATCACGCTTTCCAATACAGCAATCGGGAACAGACGGGGCAAAAGAAAATTTTCTGCTTTTGTGTTTGGACAGCATGCTCGTCTGCAATAAACAGATCGCAGAAGAAACGGTACGGGATCCAGTTTTCCGTGAAGTAATGCAGTACATCTTGTTATGTGGAGTTTAACGTCCCAAAGCCAGATCTGACTATGAGAGACGCCGTAGTGGAGGGCTCCGGAACTTTTGACCACCTGGGGTTCTATAACGTGCACTGACATCACACAGCACACGGACCTCAACATTTCGCTGCCATCGAAATGCAACCGCCGCAGCCGGGATTCGATCCCGCGTATCTCGGATCAGCAGCCGAGTACCATAGCCACTAGACCACCGTGCCGGGGGCGCAGTACATCTTGTCAGGCTGGCGTGCTAACTTATCTGCGAACCTGAAACCATAGGAAACCTGCAGGAAACTATAGGGCTTTCCTGATATCAGGGTTGTCATGCTGGGAATGCGGGGGGTAGTACCACAAAAATTCCGCAAATTTGTCTTTATGAATTACATAAGGGTCCTCCGGGAGTGGCGCGCACGAAAGAACTTGCAAGAAGCTATGTGTGGTGGCCAAATATCGATCATGACATACAGAGATGTGTGGGCTCTTCTCACGCATGCGCAGAGACACGCAGTTTGCCAGTGAAAGCGCCGCTCTATCATTGGTCCTGGCCGACGCGCCCGTGGCAACACCTACACGTGGACTTTGCAGGTCCATAAAATGTATAGCAAACTTAGTAATAGTCAACGCACATTCCAAGTGGCCGGAAGTATGCCCTATGACCACGAATACCTCAGAGGCAACCATTGCTTGCATTGATGAACCTTTCTGCAGATGTGGATTTACAGAAACACTCGTTTCCGACAACGGAAGCCAGTTCATTTCCGCACATTTTCGAGCCTACCTCAAGCAACGGGGCATACGGCACGTAAGGACCCCACCGTACCACCCAAGCAGCAGCGGACTGGCTGAGCGTTTTGTTCAGACTGAAGTTGGCACTCAGAAAGACCAGTCCGAGGGCAGCCAGTGAGGAGTTAGCCGACTTCCTTCTGGCGTATCGTAATGCACCTCATGCTACGACGGGAGAGGCCCCTTCCAGTTTGCTCCTAGGGAGACGCCTGCGGACCAGACTAGACCTGCTATGACCAGAGGTCGAAAACAGAGTGCGCCTGCGCTAGTTTGACCAGACAAGGTGTCGCCCGTGTCGCAACAACGTATTCGCTGTTGGTGATGCCATTCGTGTGCGCAAATTCCGATCGGGACCAAAGTGGCTGTGTTCAAGAGTTCTTGCCCGTACGGGACCAGTGTCATATCGGTTAAGTGCAGTGACGCCGCGTGGTGTGTTCCAGTGGGTGCGTCACCAAAATCACCTCCGCAACGATAACACCGACATAGCCGCGAAATTCGATCTGCCCTTCAGTGGAAGACAAGAGGTACCAGCACAAGTCCCGGCCTGCGACTCGTCAGTGACGTCGACAGCTCGCCCACCGCACAAAGTGAACGGGCGGACACTTCAAACGCTCCTAGCGAACGTCGTTACCCGCAGAGACAGCGTCGTGCACCTGATCGCTTTGTGCCGTAAACATTTTGAACAATGCTTGGGGATCCAAATAAGTGTGTGTGTGTGGGGGGGGGGGGGGGATGTCGAATATATGTACACGCATGCTTGCGCGATTCTCTGTCACGCGGCCTATATCGCAACGCCCTCGCCTACGATGTGAATAAAAGCGCTTGGCACACGGCTGGAGGGGGGGGAGGCACTTTTCCTTCCGCACTCTTGGTTATCGTTATGTTGCTGGCATGCAAATAAAGCATGTTTAAGTACTGTCGGCGTCTTTATATCCGGTAGCCCAGGAATACGACAGTTTAATTGCCCCTAACTTAAACATCGCGTAATTGGTATTGCCCTATTTAGGTTTCTCCTAATTGGCAATAAGGACAGCCTAATTTTGTCTTTCCTTTATAAATCTTGAATTATGCTTGATTAAACAGAGTTGACAGAATTACAATAATTGGGCTCAACTAATTTCATGTACCTTAATTAGTTACTCTTAGTAACAACAAATTGTCTTTACTAGCTTGGCATGGTTACAATACCATTAAATAGCCTGGCAGGGTTTTCTGCGGGTCTCTCAAGGTTTAAGGAAACGCTGAAACAGCTTCGCTGTTAAAAGAAATTCATTCAAGCCTAGCTGGGTGTTCATTTCCATTCAAGCCTATTAGTGTTTATTTTTCAGTTATTACATGCTGCAGGGCCTGCGACAGCTCAAGCGGGATAGGCAAAGAGAAAAAAATTGCGGTTAACAACCGTCAGTTTTCCGCGAGCTGCAATTTTTTAAAGAATTGTTTAATGCAACATGCAGAAAGAAAAAGAAGAAAAAAAGAGAAAGCGCATTTCATTTTTCGAAAAAGCTTCCCACGTGCTTGTGAAAGTGTGCCATAGAGGTGGCAAAATTGGCATTATGACATGATATTCACAAGCTTGCGCGCGTGCGCATTTTCCTAACTGCAGACAAAAATGGGTAACTTTGTGCGGGCATAATTATTGCAGTTTCTTGAGTTTATAACGGAGTACTTTGACGTAAAGGAACGACCTGTTTTAAAAATCCTAAAGCTATATGAAGCCAGAAGGACGAAGTATAGACGGATCCATGTACAGTCAACCACAAAAGTGCGAACCACGGGAGCGCGCGGCGAACAGCGCCTTCGCGACACTTCCGCCACGTCACCTGCGATCGACAGCAGCGCTACGTTCAAGAAACATCCCTCCTTAAATATAGGGCCTGTCTGTTTTCGAACTGTGCACTAACATTTTTCCATAGAGTTTTCTACTAAAATACTAGAGGGAAAACTGGCGCTGCGATCGTGAAGCTGCCATGGGAATGACGGGTATGACATGGATTTGTCTAGTCTTCGTGCCTGCGGCTTCAAACGTTTTGGTGGATTTGTTTATTCCTGTTTTTTAACTTAAGTGGCGCGAGTGACGTTACTACACTTTTTCATTACGCTACGAAGGCAGCGGCTGTAGTAAAGTGTTCTAGAAATGGGTAGTGGGCTTACTGGAGGCCGTGCACTGACGCACTTTATGTCTCATTTGGTAGATGGCGCCACCACCATCTGCAATGTAAGCGACGCGTTGCTGCCCTGAGCGTGGTTAGTTTGCCGGCGCTTCAAGCACAAACTACTTTCATGCAACCCAGTGGCGCACCGACAGGGGGGGTTCGGGTGTTGTAACCCCGCCTGAGGCCGACCTAACCCCCCTCCCACTACGTAACTGCTGCTATGTCCTAGAAGAATGTGGCGCTAATGTCTCTGCAAAACGCCGAAAAAATAATAAAATAATCATCGTCATTGATGCTACTATTATTTGGCATTTTATTTACTTTTTTTACCCAAGCAACAACTGTGTAACCGCATGCCCGGCCCTTCTTGAAAAATTGAACCCCCCCCCCCCCCTGCAGAGATCCTGGGTGCGCTACTGATGCAACCCCTGTTCATAGCCATTCTCGTTGCTTTTTTTTCTTTTGCGTAAGCATATTCTTGCTTTGGTCGTCGTTCTGGCGCATGAAGTATACCTAACATGAGCGCGCCATCAGCGGGCGCGGGATGTAATCTATGCTGTAAACCGCCAGTTTTGTATTGCGGTAGCGAGCTCTCACGTAAAAAAAAAAAAAAAAGATCTGGCAGTTCTATTGCCTTTCGATAATTAATTAATTTATGGGGTTTTACGTGCCAAAACCACTTTCTAATTCTGAAGCACGCCGTATAGTGGAGCACTCCGGAATTTCGACCACCTGGGGTTCTTTAAAGGGCACTGACATCGATTGCCTTTAGATAAAAAAGATTAATATTTTCATGCTAGTGTTTGTACTCGATAGTAACTTTAGTGAGGTCGTACTCTCACTAAATAAAACAATATTACTACAAACTTAAGCACCTTACACGCTCTCAGCTGATATATTCTCCTGAAAAGTGCAAGAAAATGTGTGGGAGTGCGCAGGAGGAAAGACCGATACTAATCACGCCCAAGAAATGAAAGACCGAAAGTAAGGGTAGACCACCCAGCATCACATGCAATCAGATTTTGCTTCTTGAAGACCCCTCACATGCTGCAAATTATATTTGTGTAAGAAATTGCATGCAAACACTGCTATCAGTTGAGTGCAAAATCCAGTTAGCAATTCTGCTGACACTATAATATACCTGAAAGGTTCATTTGCAGTCTTTTCTACTGAACTATTTGTCCACACTCGTGTATTTAGAAAAAATGAATTTGTAATGAAGGTGTGGAAAAATGTAGACAACAATATCGTTCACAGAAATAAGTGAAAAGTTTGTTTGGTGGGGCAGCACAATGACCTTACTCCACAAGATCCAGCCTATCAATCACTTTCATTTTTTTTTCTTAAAGTGAAAACAGATAGAAAAAAGCTGCAATAGCTTGAAGAGGGCCTTGCGCCATTTTGTACTTATCAGCGTGTGCGGCAAAAAGCATGTCTCCTAAAACAGCCCAATAGATGCTAGAAAAATATTCACAACTACAAATAATCACAGAGACGCTAAATATTTTCAATAGCATACTTGGCATAGCATAAATTAAAAAAAAAGTTCACATAAACACATGAATAATCAACAGATATTGTTCACACAATAAGTAAAGACACTGAATCAGAAGAAATACTAACAAAAATGACAAATAATAGACACATTTCCATTCAAATAACGCATGCATTTTTATACAGCTCTACTGGCATTCTGGAAGATCATATTAATCGCACTGTTGATGGTACGTCTGGCACCCGGGCGCATAACAATGGTTCTGGCGACGTGGTGCCATTCCGCACGAAGAGTCGATGACCGCGAGGTGTTTACTACCAATCTACATTATTCACAACTATAAGAACTGAAAAATGAAACGTATTGACGAAGCAATGCTCGGCCGAAAACGTGCAGCGACGACGAAACACAGCAGCAGCGGGGCGAAGGAACGGCGAAGGCTCCCATTGCTGACGATAGTAGCGCCGCCACGCGGGCACTCAGGAAAACGAAAACTTGTTTACATTTTTTGCGCCGCGGCAACGTGCCCTCTCCCCGGAGAGTGAGCCCACTACCCTCTTCTAGAACACTTTAGCTGTAGTGTACGCTTTACTAGCTTTACTGCTAGAGACCATTAGACTGTCGCATGTACCAAAGTCGTTTGCAAGGATGAGGTGATATGCAGTGTTTAGTTGTGTTTGTTGATGGATGGCTACACATATTTGCAGTGATATTTTGCCCAACTTTAGAAATATTCGCGCTGCGTCTCGCGAACCTTACCAATGCGGCTTTGCTGTTTTTCTTTTGTATCAGATGCGATAGAATCTGTAACCGTAGGGTCGCTTTCAAGGCTGACATACATGCCTTGTCAGAAGGCTGTTCGTATATCTTGTACTAGGACATTTTAATTCCGCTGTCTGATTAATTCATCGCCGACAGAACGCGCCAAGTAGGCGCGCAGTTATCGCGCGTAGTAGACGCCCAGTGGACGATAGGCAGACGCACCTGCGGACGACGTTCAAAAAGACTGCTCAAATCAAAGCTCCAGCGCAGTTTCAGATAGAGTTTAACGGCACGGTTTATTTAACATCACGTTTTTTCACAAATCTAACCACCAAGCGATAGGCGATACTGCGCTCCTGCTACGGTCTCGCGCAGGGGCTTGACCCACGCATATAGTTTGTAAAAATACAGTGGAGCACTTGCCCTGCACTAAATGAAGCGAGGAAAAGTGAGCACATCTACCTTTTACATACTTGAAAATATGAGCACGTCACTTACAAGAGCGAAAATGTTTATTTTAACTTCGAACACAACTACATCTGGAACTCAAAACCTGTATGGACGCTGCTGAATCTGGGCACAAGCAGAGGAGGCAACGTCGCCATATCGCAAAATATTGCTAAATTTCTGAGCGTTCAGTATTTTTCTAACCGCGAAAAAGCAACTCGTACCTGCGCACGCACACAGTTATTCCAAACTCTTTCCGTTTTAGTGCAATGTTTTGTCGTAAACGACCTATTTTTTTGAAGTCTCAAAGCGATATGAAGCCAGAAGAACGAAGACTTGGCAAATTCATGTCATACCCACCATTCCCATACTGGCTCAACCGCCTTGTTTGAAACTCCCATAGACACTAGCGCCAGTTTTCCCTCTAGTATTTTAGTAGGAAACTATGAATTTTTCACCTTTCTTTCCCACTGCACGCTCTTTGGCAGCCGTGGCCACGTGTTTATATCTTGATAGCCCTTCGCGAAACTCATATCTCTTCATCTGCACTCCGGTCGATGCAGGCCGTGACGGCTGTGATTCCGCTATCGAGTCAGATACGTTGCGCCCTTACCGACGACGATTGCAGCGCGTCGAAACAAAAACTAACAGTGCGGTTCGCGCGACTGAAAAATTGACATGCTAGCGAGTAGCAAGAAGACGCATTTCCGCCGGAGGTGTCAGTTGCCGATAGGCGGCGTACTGCTAGATGGCGCGGAAAGTCAGACTGGCACGCACTCGCGTGGTCCGCAAACTTTTGTGGTTGACTGTACTATCCTCAGCAATGTGGAAGGAAACACAGGAAGGCGTGGCAAACAGCCTGGAAACTAACTCCGAGCGATAGGCGGATGTCGCTGTGAAAGACCATGAAAAACTCCGTGGAAATGGTGTTGTTCTTCCGCTAACCTTTTGCGTGCCAAGCTGACGTTTATTAAAGCAGCGACTTACGCCATTTGACCAACAGGGCGGTATCGTACGATAGTTCATAAGAGGGTAGTTGTCGGAATGTCTAGCAGCGATTCATTTTCTTTTGTATCATTCTTTGTTTTTTCTACACACAACCGCCTGACAGTACTCTTAGACGTTGCCCTGTACAGACGTCAGACTCTGGCCCCGCGGCACTGCGAAAAACCCAGCAGCCGCGCCACCATCGCTGCTTAACTGGGTAGTGCAAAAGGGTTACCCGACAGGCGAAATCGTGCAGCGCAATTCGCCGGAGCAGCGTCGATTCAGGGGTTTTGTTGTCGCACTAGGAGCCGAGTCGCGCCCCGGCCGGACAACAGCGAGCGCGGGGCCTCTCCCTCCTGACCGGCCAGGGTCGTGCTGACTTTTCTCTCCATGTCTCGGTTAGCGTCTGAGAAGTGAGCCAGCAAGCTACCTTATGGCCGCTCAGTGGCGCGTTGGATTGCCGGAAAGAAACTGAGTTCTCACTTCGAGTGTTAAACGCACGAAACACGGGCCGAATATATGTTAAATCGTTGATTCCCACCAGACAGCTCAAAGCTGACGCATCAAAGGACGTCGTACTCTGGACTACTCAATTTCTTTCTTCTCGAACTGAGAAGTGGCGCTGCGTGTCTTGCGAAACTCGAGTCTGATATGTGTTCCAAACCGATAGTTTATTTCGATCGGCACGACGACTTCTCAGCGGCGCCGTGACGCTCAAACCAGTCACCATGGACTAATATAAAGAAAACTAAAGGATCATTGATTAAACACTCAGTCGTGAGACATTGTTTTGTCGACCAGTGACGCACTTAGTCATTACAGAAAATTTCACAAGCACGTTTTAATTTAGCAGCCTAAAGGTCCTTCGAATGTCTCTTAATAAAGCGCTGGAAGATATCAGCGAAATATCTAAATGAAGTTAAATGCACATGAAAAAAGGGCCAGCATAGCCTGTGACGACGTTAATGCTTTACATCCTCTGCTTCTATATATACTTTTCAGTATTCCGCAAGTTACAACAGATTTGTTTTCAATGCAGCATAAGGGCCTTTCTGACTTACAAGATTTACAACACAGAAATACTGAAGTAAGAAGCAATGCTAGTTTTTCTAACGTTTCAGTACACAAAATTATCAGTCAAACATTGTCAAACGGTTTCGCCAGTGCTTGTACGGTTGCGCCAAGACCCGCCCTTCGTACAAACGCATGGCACGAGAGCGAACACTTTTTGAACACCGTTCCCGTTTCCACTTTGTTTCCGACGGTAACCGCCGCTCTACACCGAACGTCGCCACTCCGTTCTTTCCGCCCTGTTCACCTCCCTCGAGGACACAGGGTAGGCCGTGGTTATAACCAAGTAGGCGTGTCGCGCTTGATGTGCCCCGTGCCCTGTATAGTATGGTCATTTCACCCGTGTCTCCTTCCTCTGACAGTTATCGAACATTGCCTTTCGTTCTCTTCCCCCTTCCCTAATCCCCCTTCCCTATACCCCGCAGATGGTGGCTGACGTGTTCTCCCCGACGATCGACGAGGCACAAGTGCTTTCCTGTGCCTTTCTCTTTTCAATGCAAGAATCTCTCTAACACCGATACCTGGGTTTGAGGCCGCTTCCTACGCGTTCCTGTGTTGCCTTTCATATTGCTCACGGTAACACCACCCATCAGCCCCACGCTTGCTGAACTACCTCTTGCAGTTCCCACAGACAACAGCGTGCAGATTACCGGAATTAGCAATCGCTGGCACTAGTTGTGGAGATGATGAAGTAGTGGTCTATCTGTCCATACATGTCAAGATAGGCGACGCCGGAATACGCGTAGGAGAAAGCGTAAATGCGACTTACACGTTTTATACATGTCAAGACATTCCCGCTGCAGGAGCCGCTATTAGCCGCAATGCGGGCAGACGCTACTACTACTCAAAAACAGCTGAGCATGAGCACTGAATTGCGCGGCCGCTCGACGCTGCTTCTACTTCGGCGCTATACCGAGTGCTGAGGCTGCAAAATTCGATAATCCGCGCTCGCGCCGGTGCGTTGAAGTCGAATAAGCAGGCGCGCGAGTAATGATGGACGTGCATATCCACAGCAATGTCTCCGCTCGAGGGCATGCACCATGCCATTAAGCGGAGAAAAGGTGCATCTGCGAGGGGCTTGGATGGTTGACAAAGTTACGAACGTTACGGCACATGTTGCTACCTGGTTATGTCAGTCGGTGTCCGTCAACTCACCAGCACGGCGGAGCACGGGTCACGTCTGGAACTAGTGGCGGCATTGCACGAGTGGTAGCGCGGTGGCCAGCGGCGACTGTCATAGTGTTTCCTACAAAAATGCTTGAGGGAACCCTGGTGCTGCGATCATTCAGCTGCCACGGAAACGATGTGTACTGCAGTCGCAACGGGTAACGCTTTGGCAGAAATGACTCAGGACCGGAGCGGCAAAATCGCGACGCACGGCGCTGTTGTTCCCGAGCACGCCTGCAGCGAGAGTTCCAAGCCAATTCCAATTTCCAAAAAGGGGTGGCCGCCTCGATTGACCGATAAGCCATGAGCACGTTACCACTGAAAATGCAAGCCATCTGTTAGTACAGGGATTTGTCTAGTCAGCGCCTCCTCTATTTTTTTCAATGACAGTCGGATGCGTCCGATCCAGCCGTTCACCAAACTCTCCGTCGACTCTTTCCTGCCGGCTAGCGCTCGCACCTGTTTGACGGTCGGAGGGGGAGAGTGCCCTTTATGTGGCACCTCATGGTTGCGGTAGGAAGAAGTATCTTTTTTTGTTGG
The DNA here is from genome assembly GCA_013339685.2 of Hyalomma asiaticum. Taxonomy (NCBI): domain Eukaryota; kingdom Metazoa; phylum Arthropoda; class Arachnida; order Ixodida; family Ixodidae; genus Hyalomma; species Hyalomma asiaticum. Next base: position 19,582 of record JABSTT010003086.1, read on the forward strand.
TACGTTGTACCTATACGCGTGGGGCCGCACTTTGAAACCCTCTTGAATGTCGTGCTAGGCTGCAGGGCGGGGCAGTATAGCGATACAAGAGTATCGCGATAGTATTTCAGAGATACTTTTTAGTATCTGTATTGCTGTATCGAGACACACTTAAAAAATGTATTTGTATCTCGGTAGTGAAATACTTTTACTATGAATTGCCCGTATCGCGATACTATGCAGGACACGGCTATCTCGTTGCTTTTTTTTCTGGGAATGAGCTGACATATGTGTGCAGTGACGTGTTAATTTCCACGCGGAAATTTGGCGCCGTTCCGCTGCTGTTCCGCTCGTTAACTCCTCCCCCCGCTAGCGGGCGGCAGGTGTCCCGCCACGTGCGGGACGGGTGTGCGGATAGAAGCTCCTCCTGGTTAAGAGTAATTAACACGCCAAACTTTTCAACAGAACAGATCTTTTTAAATAAATGTATACATTTTCTCAATTCGTTCGTTAGTGATTCCAGCGCTTCGCTTGAGCTATTCTATTTCTAGCATAGCTAATACTGAATTGCCACCAAGTATCTCGATTTCGCTGTAGAATGTGTTACGCTTCCTATGATATAGTATAATTTTTTTTATTGTAACTGATATTTGTACAGACGTCATTAGGGACATTTAGCGTGTCCGGTAAACCGGTATACGCAAAGGTGTAGCGGATACAGGATAGCGTGTAGCGTTGTTTTTCGCAGTGAAGTGGCGCCAGCTATGGGGGATAAACAGAACAAGCAAACCCGCGTTATATGTCCTCCGAGATTCTGGAAGCCACTCGCTAAGCCTACAGCTTCGATAATTTCAGTCTGGCTCTCAGAAACGGCGTTGAATCATCACGGATACTTTACTGTCGAAGCTTCATGATACAAAGCTAAGGCAAATACAACCGTCAGTTAGTTACTTAAGGGCTACAGAGTTCGCGACGACCACTTGAAAGATTCGAAGCGGAAGGCGGTCGGTCGGCCATGTTTGCCAATGCGCTGTTTACGCCCGGTATTCCGCTCTACGCAAAGCGCTTGCGTATAGCGGTTTACCGGACACGCTAAATGTCCCTATTAACGCGAAAGCGTTTCCTGGCTAGGTTGGCGAGAGCGCGCTTAGCTGCCGTCCGCAAAAAGCGTCCGCAAAAGCCGTGCCCGGAAAGCACGTGACGTCTCCCACCGGAAGTGATGCCGGCACAAACACTCGCCGCAGCGGCAGTCGGCTGGCGCTCCGCTCTGCTTTAGTGCAGCTACCTGCAGCGGCGTGCGACTTTGTCGCCGCGTTTCTTCGCTGGGTTAGCGAAAGTGCGCGCCCAGCTGCGTGGCGTCGCCGTAGCAGCACTAGGCGCACGAACGCGCCACCTAGCCCATCGTTCCTCGCCGCCATGTGGGCCGAGTTGAAGACACCCACTCGAATTGAAGACACCCACTGAGACCGTCACGACGTTGAGATGTACGTCCATCGATCTCGCATTCACCACCGATCCATACATTGTGCGAGATGTTATGTATGTATCCACCTACTGCTCTGATCACAAGGCCATGGTGGTGTCTTGTACACCGGCCTAAGTACGCCGTTACCGGAACGATAAGAGGGTGACGACACCGGTGACTGTATAATGACACCACCGTCGACGCCGCGGCGGTGGTACTACTTTGACGTGCCCGAAACCTGGCTTGGGCATATCTGCGTACACTGCCTGGACGACGAAATACAAGAGGACATGTGAAGTGTCGACAACACTTAGATGGCATAAAATCATCTAGATAAACGCAATCCGCCCTCCCACATTGCCTCATTCCTTATAAGACAACTCGGCGACACCAGTTTGCAGCACCACTCCGCAACAACAATCTAGCCAAAAGAAACGCTTTCGCGTTCTCATCTCATAAGAATATACTTAGGGATCGTCGAAGTTTTAACAATTATGTACAGTGTAAGCCTCCTTTGTGACTCCTTAATGGCACTCAGAGTACTCTGATAAAATAATGAATAAAATACAAGTTTCAATGCGCTGCAACATTTTAAATATTATGCTGCACTTACTAAATGCATTTACGAAGTATGAACATTCCCGACATAGAAAAAAGTATTTCAGTATCAATAGTGCTGTATCTGTGTTCAGGAATACTTTTTTCGTCTTTTTGCAAAAGTATCTCTGAAATATCACGCTACGTCAATTACAAATGTATCTCAGTATCTGTATTTTAGGCTTCGAAATAGTGTTTTTCGATTTCTGTATTCCGGATTACTTTTTCTGGCATCTCTGCCCAGCCCTGCTAGGCTGTCACACTGGGTACTGACGAGGCTCGACGTTTCCTTACGGTGCGCCTGTGATAGCCGATTGCGTGGGTGATAACAGATAATTTTTTTTTTGTTGCAGCGAAGACAGATTTTCTGCTGTTTCAACCACACCATCTCCACCTGCAAAATGATGTTTATCAATGGGGCGCCTGGAAACACGTACAGCGCTTGGCATGTTTAGCGATAAGCATTCGCCAGCGGAACAACCACTGCGAACTGCGACTAAAACTACCGTAGGACGCCTCGATGTCTGAAAGCTGTCGATCCTTGAAGCGCCGCTCTATATTACCGCAAACTGAAAAACGCCACATAGCGCATACCTAGAGAGCTACCCAGGAAGAAGTGCGAAGAAAGAAATCTGACAGACGTGTTGTATGGCAAGAGGACGCAGCGTATACAGCGTCTCCAAGACATGAGCGACGAGCTCTCCGACGCACGTGTGACGCGAGCAGCCGTACGCTTTAAATGGCGTCGCACAACGACAACTCCCTGAACCAAGCTGAACCGACGGTTCCAATTGTAGAGCGAGTGTTTGCACTGGCATAGAAAAATATTGGGAAGGCGTTGGTCTGGCCTTAGTGCGCGCGGCTTGAAATGTCCCCGTGGATTTGCTTATGGCTGTTTTGTAGTTTCAGTGACGCGAGTGACATACTAAGCTTCTTCGTTATGCGGCGAAGGAAACGGCTATGCCGCAGGCTGTACTGGTAGTGAGCATCACTCTGAAGCCTTTCAAGTGCGCCGTCTGACCATTTCAACGCCAACAGAACGTGCCAAGCAAGCGCACTGTTACCGTGCCTAGCAGATGCCGACAGGCAGACACACCCGCAGACGATGCTCAGTCAGCTCAGATAAAGGCTTGGAGACTAATCTCTGCGACCGAGCCTTTATCTGAGCTGACGGCATGGCTGCTTGATTTAACAACGTTTTTACGCGAAAGCAACCACAAAACGCTGGGAGAAACTCCGCTTGTGCTACGGCCTCGCGTAGCGGCGTGATACACGTTTCTAAAAATGCAGTGGACAGGGTACATTCCCTTGTCGGCTTGTGGCGGAAAGGGAACGTTGCCATTATCGCGTCGTAATGACGAATGTCTGAGGGTTCACGTTTTTATAACCGCAAAAAAAGAAACAAGCGTCTCTGCGCATACATAATTATTGCGCTCTTCCATTTATAACACCATGTGTAGTAAACGGCCCATTTAAGGTCGCAACGCCGCATGAAGCCACTAGATTGAATACTGGGCAAATCCATGTAACGCCCATCAATTCGCTTACCGCATGCTGACTGATGCGCCTTCCTTCCAACACCCATAGACACTAGCGCCCCAATACCTGTAGTATTTCCGCAAAAAACGCTATGGCGACTGCCACACTGTTGTTCATGGCAGCCGCAAGAAAACGCCACAATACGTCGAAAATGAAGGAATGTGCATGACCTTTATTCAGAAAGCGGTCACAAACGGAAGGTGAATACAGGAGTAAGCGGCAACGGCCACCTTGGGCAGCAAAACTGTTGATAAAGCTATGTGTGTTTCGATGCCGTATGTGCGAAGACGACAACCATCTTAAATGAAACATCAGTAATATTCATGAAGCGATTACGGTGAGCAGAAAAGCGGATCACAAACACTTTTACTGAAATATGGCACATTGAGTACGTCAGCTTCTGTGTTGTGAAAGGGCTAGAAAATTTGGTTCGGCAAGAAAAATGATATAAGGCAAAGCGAGAGCTAGCACAGAATGAGAAAGCGAGGTAAAAATAGCATGTTGAAATGACATTGCAGACCAGGAATACTGCCACTTGAATAGATAATTAAAAACTGAAACCGCGCCGATCCTACCGAATGATATGAAGACAATGGAAGGCGCCCTCCTTGCGGTAGAACTATGGAGGTTTTGTCGCCTCTTCGGAGCCCATCGTTGTGACGTCACCGACCCGTACCTGCCGTTTCATGGGTGCTTTCTTCATCCAGATTTTATATCTGGCCTGCAGGACCACCTGGTGGGGTCGAAGACCCCGGTTTGGGATCCGTAGTGGCCGCGGCAGTGTACAGCGTCGATGCTACAGCGCCTCCCTGCGAAGTCTCCGATTCGGATGACAAGTCCTCCACCGAAGCAGCTGGAGGGAATCGATTAATTCCTTCGGCCTTGAGTATTTCATCGGGGAACTCCTCGTACACCTCTCCCCTACCAGCAAAGGCATCAACCGCAGGATCGAAGCCCGTCGATCCTTCGGAGGCGAAGGTAACCTTCTGGTGGGGGCGTCCTTTGCTTGAGCCAGGCTTCTGGGGCTCCAGTTCAGTTTCACGGACCCGCGGTGACATGCTGCCTCCGTGCACCCAACGCTCAACCGCCTCTCGTTTGTCCTTCGGTGAACCTCCCTCGCTAGGCGGCGCCGGCGGCGGACTTCTCTTGAAGAATGCGACCACGCGTTCTAAGGGCGACTTGGAGCGGGATCCCGGCGACTTCGGGCTGGCTGAACGTGGTCTGGTTGGACTAACACTTCCAGGAGTGCCTGGCGCTGGACTTCTGGAGGGAGATAAGGGCCCTTGAGGCGGCGAAGGCTCCTCGCTGCTGCTGCTCGTTGGCTTCTCCGGTGGTGGACTTTTTTTGAAGAATGCGACAACGCGTTCTAAGGGTGACTTAGAACGGGATTCCGGAGGCCTCGGGCTGGTTGATTCTGGCCTGTTTGGAGTACGGCTTCCAGAGCTGCCTGGCGCGGGGCTTCTGGACGGAGAGAATGGTTCCTGAGGAGGGGAAGCCCCCTCACTGCTACTGCTGCCTGCCTTGGGTTTCTTGGACGGCACACCCTCGCTTTCGGGTGAGAGTGGCCGGAAGTCTTTCTCTTCTTGGGACATTGCAGGGCCTTTACAGTCAAGATAGCTCGCACAGTAGCGCCTTGGAGCTACCGCAGAACAGCTCCAAGACGCCTGCGGGAAACGAATGGCGGTTTCAGCAAACGCTGTAGCTTTTTCCTTGTGGGAACAGCTCCCTGCCCGAGCAAGAATGAATTGTCGCTCAGTGGTATTTATACACGTCTAACCGATGCGCGATATCTTGATTTGTGGTAGGATTACGAGAGAACCTCTTGCCATCCCACGTTATCGGGGCCCTTTAGCGCATTCCGAAACGAAATCTGCATGAGTGAGTTGCCAAAATTATTGGTTTACACGCGTCTTTAGCCAGCACATGTCTTTACGGAAGCACTAGGGGAATATCTTATCACACATGGACACTGTTAACACGTACAGTCAGGTGCGAAATTCTAGCGAACAATGGGTGCCGGAAATACTTCTTTTCCATCGCAGCCTACGTATATTCGTAGTATTCGAATAGTCAAGTTTAAGTGCGCGTGTTCGACCAATATAATGTACCTAAACCATTAGACATTGCAGAGCTGTGCTAGACGGAATCAAAATGTTTGTAGGGGGTGTCATGGTATCCAAACTTCTTCTCGTGAGTGTGCAGTACCTGTTTTTGCTTTCCCATTGGCCAATAACTTGTACTATTTCGTAGTAGAGATGATGCTTGTTTTGCGAGGTTCACAGCACTTGATATATCAAGGCTAACACCCAACTGTCGTCATCGGCAGTTTGAAGAAAACACATCGAAATTTAAAAGGAACAAACACTGACTGCATCTGTATCGCACATTGATCATTGTTTCCGGAGTGACCGCCTTTTATAAACCCTCTAAATGTATGGGAACTAGGCGAGCTCAATCCACACTACGCACGCGCACAAGAAGAATAAAACTTAGCCTTTGCAATCCATTACCATTCCCCCATTTCCTTTTTTTTTTTCGCCGGTGCTCTCTAAAATGATAACGTCCGCCAAATATACCCATACGAATACAATCCTTAATACCAACTGTGGTGAAGACCCCAAACGCTCCGAGTGAATCGGCCAAGGAAATGCTCAAGCACGCGCATTGGAGCTGTACTGTAGGGGGCCTCACCTGGAATGGAGCCCTGCACGTGCCCGCACGGCGCGTGAAAATGAAAATATTAAAAGGCACGAGCCACGTCTGCCAAGCAGACGAGGGAAGACATCGGAGAGGGGAAGACGCGCTGTCCTGGTCGGGCGTCAACGCCCGGGAGGCCAGTATTTGTCAGAGGGACCCAGTCGAGCGCCAACGCCCGAGGGACCTCGAAAACGACACGTCTCCTGCTCCGGACGCCCAGCAGACGACTGGGAGTCTTCGTCGACCCTTCGTCCACAGCACTCCTGGTGCCTGCCTCGCAGTTCCCCAGGACATTCGACGGACGCTGTGTCACGCCGTCGGCGAGCCGGAACGCGTGAGCCCTCTGAGCCTCTTGAACTCTTTTCACCTCTTACTGTAGAGGACGCTATACATATTTTGTATATATATTGTCTGTATTGTGTGTGCTTATCTTTAACTGCGTTTCTCTCTTGAACTCTTGTTCTACAAAAACGCTGCATGCACATGTTGTTGTGAGTTTAGTGCTTCTGTTTCATTGCGTTTCCCTCTACGTTTTCTTGCTCAAATATATGTGTCCGTGTGTTGTGCCAGCCAGCGTCTTGCGTCTCTTCCTTGCTGCCCTCGGAGGCGTCTCTAACTTGCCTCGTTGAGCCTGCTCCCCGAACCTTAATATTTCGTAACACCAACAATTTATTCAATTTGACCGAGGATTCTTAACCGCGCTATCAGGCGAAATACAGCTTGCAATTTTTCCGCTCGACTTGCACTCAAATCTTGGGGTTACCATAAACAAGGTCATGCAGGGAAGTAATTCACCGCACCTATGACTAAAGCTTTCTAGGGTTAAACCGGCTATCTGTACTTTCAACGCGCACATAAAAATAGGCATGTCATAAGTTTGAGCATGGAATTAACAAGTCAGTGTACGTTAATAATACCTCGGAGCCCCTTTCCGTGGCTTCAATATCCTCCAAGGATCATTATTAATAACCTCTATTTTTTTACATATGTGAATGATTTGTTTTCTCACGTGGCCTGCAAAGTCTAAATCTTATCTAGAAATGTGTTATTTATGGCGCAGTTAAGACTACAGATTAGTCCACATTCCAAAGGCCTTGTCAAGCATTCAACATTGGTTTGAACGCTGGTTAATCGTACTGCACCCTCGTAAGGGCACATCAGTTCTGCTTACCCGTCGTTGTATCCACTTGGTATCATAATTTCACATTAATAACCAACGTGCAACCGACTTGCAAAGTATAAGTAATAAGGTTTTCAGGGCCAACCTCATAACACAAGATTCAAGCGACAAACAGAACATGTTGTACTGACGTGTCATGGCTTGGCGAAGCTACATGGCGGCGACGTGACGTGGCAATATAGAAATAGTTGGTGGCATATTTCTGTCGGTGTGCGCATAAGTACAACCGTACAGCATGAAAGGATGGCTGTCCTGCTCCCACTTCGAGCGAGCGGCCATGTCTGCGGGAACTAGAGAACTACTACTCAACATTGCTGCGTGCGCTTTCCTCCCGCTTTAACGAAGGACCAGAGGGCTTTGTGAGCTCAGAGGGCCGCTCCATTCTAGTGGTTTTAGCTCGGGAAGAACTGCCTGTCAACGAAGCAAGATGCAAACTGTCAACTTTCACAAGGGCAACAGCAGAGTATACTCGTTTGATCTCTCTGCGCGCAGCTTAGCAACCTCACTTGACACACGTCCGCTCTGCGAGAAGTCGTGAAGGTCGCAAAAGAACATGAATGGGGACAAGATAACGCAATAACAATGAAACACCACTTAACAGCATAAGGCTCCTGCGCAAAATAACGGACGACTTTCGATTAAGCTCAATAAATCTATGAAAAGAGCCGAGCAAACTTTACGAAGACGAACGAAGTGATGAGTAATCTTATAGCTTCCTTTATCTGCTCCAAACTGACATACCCTAGAGGTCTTTTAAATGAAATAAGCAAAAATTAACCATTACCGTTAAAGAAAAAGTTATGACGTAATGAGTATGCTCAATATCGGCGGTTTATGGGAGCTGAGCACGACCTGGCACCGGGTTCGGGTCATGACGTTCAGTGTTACTTCGCATCTACTTTAGTGCACCACTTGAGTACCTAAGACGTTGCTTTACGTAATGGTAGGAAAACCCATAGCAAACAGCAACTGCTATGCCTACTGTTTTCACGGTCTAACCTGTACGCCGGTGGGCGTTATGAGGTCGCAGAAATCAGGCGCGCCGTGTCTATGTACAATACTACACTTAATCACAGCCATCTAGATCAGATTTGTACGTAATGCTCTACAGGCAAGTGATTACTTACAATCGATAACGTTTTACTGTAATTGCGCAATGCTTCATTACTTCTGTTAATTAATCTTGGTAGTAGTAATTCAATAACTCTTTAAACGAGAAGCTTTCTTGCGGAATTTAAAACAGCTTTTGCAGTATCTATCTATCTATCTATCTATCTATCTATCTAGCTATCTATCTATCTATCTATCTATCTATCATCTGCCTACGTCTCGGCCGTTCGTGAACGTCTTGTTTACTTGGTATACAGATAATTGGGATGGGGCTATCAATACTGATGAACATGGATGATTGATCTCAATATCAGTGAGGTGATATACTCGTCACGCACATGAAAATCAGCAATCACGCCATCAAATATGCTTTTACACGCAGTGGTCGGCCCGGGTTACGCGGGTGTATGCCACATCTGTGGATATTTAACATTGCAGCTCACTGCAACCGAGGACCACCAAAACAGTGATGGTAAATTTATGAAAACACACATGACGTGTGTAGAACATAAAACACCCGTTTGTTGCATGATGCGATTGAAATGCAGACACAAGAAGCGGACAGACTCAGACAAGCGTCAATCTACCAGGGCGTGTTAAGGGAAGAATCAAACCCGGGGCCCCGATGAACCGAGCGATCACGCTACTAAACGGCCATGGCGGTTCTTACCGCATGGTGCACATCATAAATGAACCTATCAAAGTAGCACCTGCCATGACGGTTCTATTGCCCAGTTTACATACAGACGTCGATCCTGCTCGGATGAATACTTGGATGAATGCCAGACAGTACGGCACGGGCAAATTCCGAGCTTATTGCTTCGCAGGACATCGATTCGCACAATGCGGGGCGGCCGGGTCTCTTTTGTGATCGACCAAACATTTACAAATCGCAATTGAGTCCGAAGCATGCATCGAAGTGCTGCGTAGTGACGAACTCGGCAGTGTTCGTACGGCAGAACACCGCACTTCGCTTTACTGCGTCCATGGAGAGGGTCTTGAGCGTTGCAGCGGGCATCTTCGGGAAGAGCAGTAAAATAACTGACGCAGGCTTTGACAAACTACTGCTCATATAACTAAACAAGGTGGAGAACTAAAATAACCTCAAATATATAAATGCGAAACACTAAGTATAGCTCGGCATAAATAGCGGGCCGCTGATGTAATCGAGTCGGTACATAGTAGTGCATAGCTCTGATTTCCTAAATTCTAAGCTGTGCTTCGAAATCTAACTAGGTAGCGTGCGACACTAAAAAAATGTTAAACGAGAACTGGAGGTGTGTACGTGCACGTATTTATTTCTCCCGCTCGCTTTACCGGTGTATCGTTATTATGCCATGGTACATGTGAATACAGTAGAATCTCGATGATACAAATTCGTAGGGAGCACGTAAAAATATTCGTATCATCCCGAATACGTAGGAGCCAAAACAAGTTAAAGCTGATCATGAATATGACAAGAACTTTATTGGGGTAAACTTCTGTTTGAAAAAGTCAATGGTGTTGTTTTGAACATCTTTAACTTCGCTGTCCTCAAGAAGGCCGCCTGAACGGAATAAAACCTTGCGGCGGTTTCTTCACTCCGCTGCCGGTGCTTACGGTGCGACGCGTACTCGAGAGCGTAAAGGTTTTCC
>JABSTT010003087.1:0-31682 GCA_013339685.2 Hyalomma asiaticum
CAGGCGCACAAAGCAGCGCAAGCGTCGTCTGCCACGCTGTTCCTTTCAGGACGGTGCACGCCTACCACAATGACTGTATTAGTCTCCTAGATAAAAAAAAGGAAAACAAAAGCGGTGTGAACAAAACCATGCGCACAACTTAACCTTGATCCCGATTCATGTTCTCTTGATCTTTCCTGTGATTGCAGTCAAAGAAACTGCTCAAAGTTGATGCGCAGGGAAATTTCAATATAAAAAAGTAATACACGTGGAAATAAAAAACGTGGAAATAAAAAAAAAGCAAAACGTTCGCGACGTTTCTATCTGCGATTGTGCGCACTCCGGCGCCTTTAACAAGAAGGGGAGTGTTTCATCCTGAAGGAACAGCCTGGCAGACGACGCTTCCGCTAGCGCTGCTTCCTGCGCCTGCGCGTACTGCTGCCAGTCTCGCAGATTATCGCCGTTGTAAGGCGCTCATACTGCGTGCGGTCGACGCTCGCGCGATATTATTAAGAATGCTGGGGTTGTACATCGACGATATTTTGGTGTGGGGGCAACCAAAAAGAACTCGAAAGGACTAGTCGCGATCATGAAAGCGGCTGAAAGAGCGGGCCTCACATTCACGCGGAAAAATGCAGGTTTGGCGTCGCTGAAGTGCAGTTCCTAGGTGATATCATTACTCGCGAGGGCCTGTCACCAAACCCCAACTTCTAAAAGTTTGCTTCAGACGTCCGTGCCTAAAGACAAATCGGATCTGCAGCGCATGCTTGGTGTTCTAAACCATTTTGGTAAATATGTGCCACGCCTGTCCGAGCGAACGGCTTCACTGCGAGCGCTTATCAAACCATACGCACAGTTTGAATGGACTGACAACCACATAAGGGAGTGGAGAGTGTCGTGCAGAGTCTAAGCACAACACCAGCGCTAACCATCTGTGATCCAAGGAAGCAATCAAAGATAACTTGCGACGCTTCAAAAGACGGCGAGGGTGCAGCGCTTTTGCAGTGTCACAACGGCCACTGGCGGCCAGTGGCATATGCATCTCGTGTGCTAACGGACACAGAGAAGCGTTATGCGCAAATTGAAAGAGGCGCTCAGCATTTCTTTCGGCTGCAACAAATTTTACCAGATCATTTACGGACAGATTGTCATCGAGACGGACCACAAACCTCTGTTGTCTATAGCTGCAAAAGGAATTTGTGACATGCCTCCCCGTCTGCAAAGGTTCTTTTTGAGACTTCTAAACTATGACTTCGTTTTACAGTATGTCACAGGGAAGCACCTTATCCTGGCAGACATGCTGTTGCGATCATCTCCGGCTCCTCAGGACGACACCGGTGGGGCTACGGACGACGTCGAAGTACACGCAGTTGCCGTCCTGGGCTACCTGGTCACTGAAGAGACACGCCAGAAACTGGTGAATGAAACGGCAAAGGACGACTACCTGCGGACAATCATCTCTTGCCTTTCAACTGGCGAAAAGATCGCAGACGAGCTAAAGCCGTTTTCCTCTGAACTTCCGTTGTAAATGGCATATTGCTAAAAGGCACGAAAGCGATGATACCAAGACGCATGCGCCGTGACATCCTGGCAAAAATTCATGCTGGGCATCTCGGTCTTCAGAAATGCAAAAAAAAAAAGACGCGTCGTCTTCTTTTTTGGCCTGGTATCAGCCATCCTATCACTACGATGATCCAGAGTTGCCCCACGTGTTGTTAATATGCTTATAAGTAACAGCAGGAGCCTCTGCTGATGCGCCCAGTCTCTGCTTGCGCGTGGTATCGAGTTAGTGTATATATTTTTTTCTTTCGCAGGAAGTTCCTACGTTGTGGCGTTCAATGCACTTAGTAACTTCGCTGATGTCGAGAAACTTGCCGATGCCACTGCGAGGACGACCATCATGGCACTGAGCGCCATGTTCGCACGGTACGGCGGACCGATGGAAGTGTGCACCGACAATGGACAACAATTTGTAAGCCGCGAGTTTGCAGCCTTTGCAAGAAAATACGATTATACGCATGTTACGTCCAGCCCTCGCTACCCACAATCTAATGGCCTAGCGGAAGTCCAGGTTGTCAAGCGTATAATGAAGAAATGTGCGCACGCACACGGAGACATGGCTGGGTCTGCTGGCCTACCGCTGTACGCCACTGGAGGACGGCCGATCGCCAGCGGAACTTCTGCAGGGCAGATGCCCGAGAGCTAATCTTTCTTATTTTTCTGCAGTGCCGACAACCGTAGTGAAGAAGCACCAGCAGAAGAGCAGCGGTAAGCCCCTACGACCTTTGGCTAAAGGATCGGTCGTGAGGTTCGGGGAGAAAACGTGGACATAGAAAGGGCAAGTCGTCGCAAATGCTGCGCCCAGGTCCTACAAAGTTCAAACCGAGGATCGTCGGCTGTTCAGGCGCAACAGGCGTCATCTTCTGCAAACCGGTGAGAGGTGTGCGGTAGACGTCAGCGACAACAGTTCAGAGTGTGAGCCAGATGACCCCGGCTCATCAGCTCCACACGTCTCGCCAGCTGCCCCAGTACGATCACCAGGCCGCTCGCCTCGACAGCAGTCCACCACGGACAGCGTAGCACCCGTATGTGCTGCGTGCCACGAGTCTGCTACTTCTCCAGGTAGGACACTGGGCCCACGAAGGTCTGCTCGTACAGTCAAGCCTCCGGAGAGACTTCATTACGATGCTGCTCTTAATCAAATGCCCTGAACTGTTATTTTCATTACACCCAAGGGGATGTGTCGGACATGCGCTGTCTGTGACAGCGTGTTGGCTGTGCTGTCGTGATCCGTGCGTTTATCAACGAGACTACCCCGGTCCCACCACCTATATAAAGACTTGTTAATAAACCCTGCCGTTCTTCTTGTTCCTGTCAACATGTAGCTGCCTCTGTCAGACACGCGACACGTTACAGTGTAACGGTAGACCGTCCACTTTCAAGATGAGCCGCATACAACGCGAGTTGTCAAGGCGCCGAGCTTGTAGTATCGTGACATCATCCATAGCCGACTTGATCAAGGCCGGCCGGTCAGTCTCATTAATCGATGCTTCAATGTCGTACACAACACTAGCGATGGATTCGTTGCTCTGTGGAACAACGTGGTGTACATTAATGCCGCCAATAAGTGTTATCTTTACCAGATCGCTTCGGTTGTGGATGTGGATAGCAAGGACGTTCTTTCATTTGTTAATTCTGACATCCTTAAATTCTAATAGCCTCCAGAAGCACAGACATTTCTTGTCGGTGCAGTCGGTAGAGACTGGCAGTCGGTGTGTCGGCTACAAAAAGGAGTGTGTGCACCGGCGTCCTTCACTGTAGCATGACAGTCGACCTGCTTAACGAGGACCGTACGCTGTTTGTTCTCTTCGCGTTCCGGTGTACAACTGTTGGAATTCATCGTATGGAGCGTCGTCCCTTGAACAGGAGCATGTCATGTGTCCTCGCTGCCGGCTTGGCTTCGTAAAGAATTTCCCTTCCTAGGACCCGATCCTGCCGGCGCGGCGACATCGCGTCGGCACTGTGCGCCGTGCACATCCATTGCCGAGGCAACGGTAGTGGCGTCTCCAAGCAATAGACGGGAAAAATTCGAAAAAGTCGCAACGGCACATGTAAGTATTCCAGCACAGAACCACTTCGTCGTCGTCCTCTCGGCTTAAAACGGCAGTATAGGACATACAAAGCCAAAACAGATTGCCTCATGCATAGAAAATTTGCGTCCGTCTCCAACACCAGCGCTCCCAAAGTCGTAAAAGCAAGCGGTTATGTGATCGCACGGCATGTGAAAACATTTCCCGTAAGTACACACGATGACATCTGCAGATTGTGCCATGTTCCCGTGAAAATTGCTCGATATTGGCATCATATTTTAAAGCGAAGCTTTGTACCTCTACCAGCCAAGGGTTCTGTCGTGTCCGTCGTTGTAAGCAACGTTGTAAGCAGGCTCGGTGGCATCGCCACGATACGGTCCACTAATCCGTTCTGTTCATCATGCAGATTATGACGTCCTTCGTCATGCGAACGTTGCTGCCTCTTCTCGCGGTATCAACGAGCGCTCCTTTGGCACTGTCGCACCCGTGCACCAGCTGTGTCATGAATGGCACATCGGAATCGACAACCAATCGTCCCGTCCAGCGGCGCCACAAGTCCAAACAAGGATCCTCGACGACATGCCGTTCACCATACCGCCATCGTCAACAGCCAGCCAGCTGCCTATAAAGGAGCAGCGACTACCCCCCGCGCGCTGTGGGCTCGGTGGCATCGCCACGATACGGTCCACTAATCCGTTCCTGTTCATCATGCAGGTCTGTCAACCACATCCTCTTTTCGCTAAGAAAACAATTATTGTTTCGTGCAGCTACCGAGCCCGCAGTGCTGCTTTTATATTGCTTCTGAGTGTCTTTGTGCGATTAGATCTCTATTATTGCTCGCTGGGGATATTGAAAGTAATCCCGGTCCAGATAATGCCGCTCTGCTTGCCGAAATGAAAAAGCTTTCCGCTGGTCAGGCAAAGATGATCGCTGAGATGCAAGATCTCAAAAATCAATCTGTGGCTACGACCGCATTGCTGGAGTCTTTGAGTAAGAGGCTGACGGACCTGGAGGGTAATTACCAAAGTGTATTATCCTTGCAAGCCGACATGCAATCCATACGGACAGACAGCGAACGTACGGCGCAGCTGATCCATAAACTGGAAGCGCGTGTAGACGATGCTGAGAACCGGTCTAGGCGAAATAATTTGGTTTTTTACGGCCTTCCAGATCCGTCTGCATCAGAGCCATCATCGGATTCCGAAAAAATTATCTTAAATCACTGCTCCGACTACCTCAGTGTACGACTTGAGCCTAAGGAAATAGAGCGGGCACATAGAATTGGTCGGCATTCCCATAATCGCAAGCGCCCAATTATAGTTAAATTTGTGTCCTATAAAACGAAAGAAGCTGTCCTTTCAAGGGGCGTAACTTCAAGGACACTGACTTTAGTGTTGCTGAAGATTTTTCACCAGCGGTTAGGAACGCCCGTAAACACCTTGTTGCCTTCGCTAAACATAAATCTGCGCCCTATTCCCTGCGTTTTAAAACACTATTTATGGGCCCAAAGCGCTACATATACGACGACGCTTCTCAGACAGTAAAAGAAGCATAGCAACAACTTAACAAGACAAAAATAACCGTTGTCCGAAAATAACAGGCGAGTCACGTCTTCCTATCTCAGTAATCTTCACTAACATACGCAGCTTCATTTCAAAACGCGAACAAGTGTCCAACCTTGTACTAACATCTAAAAGCAACATGTTAGTTCTCACCGAAACTTGGCTTGGCGACCACATTTCAAACTCGGAAGTTCTGGCTGATTTGCCTAATTTCAATGTGTTTCGCGCTGATCGTACGGATGCACGGGGAGGAGGCGTCCTTATAGCTGTCAGTCAGCAATTATCATGCTCCGTTCTTAGTATCAGGTCCAACTTAGAACTACTTTTCATTCATTGTCATGCCGCTCCACAATCAGTACTTGTGGGCGTTTGCTACAGGCCCCCTCGCGGTAGCCAAGATTTTGCCGCTGAGCTAAACAATGTACTCTGTGATATAACATCTAAGCACCCCAAGGCTGACCTTCTCCTTTTCGGAGACTTCAATTTCCAGATATCGATTGGCACAATTTAGCTCCCCACTTAGTAAATCATACAGAAGCGAAACTTTTTCTTGATGTTTGTCTTGACTTTAATCTTACTCAACTTGTATCCCAACCAACGCGCATTACACAAGATACAGCTAACGTATTAGATTTAATACTAACAAATCAACCTGACAGATTATCGTCGATCACCTATCTCCAGGAAATTAGTGACCATAAGGTTATTCACGCGTCCTTCAACTTCGTGGCCGTTCCACGCTTGACAATTAAAAAAACTATACATCTTTTTAACAAAGCGAACTATGAAGCCATCCGTGATAACTTTCGTGAATTCTTGGCTTTATTTGAAACATCTTTTAATGAACACACCATCCATACAAATTGGCAAAGGTTTAAAGAAAAAATAAACAGCCTAGCGGACAGGTTCATTCCAAAAATAACATTACGAACGCAGCCAGATAAACCATGGTTCACCAATTCTTTAAAAAAGTTGGATAACAAAAAGAAACGCTTATACCGAGCAGCAAAAGGTAGCACAAACGGATGCGCATGGGATAGATATTACACAGCGGAACGCGCATATTTATCAGCTGTCCGCGAGGCGAAAGAATCGTTCTTTCACGAAGATCTACCCAAGATGCTGGTAAACAATCCAAGAAAATTCTGGCAGGTGGTTAACCCTCGAGATATAAACAGCAACACCCTAGTTAACGATAACGGTGAAACGGTCGATGATGTGGAGTGCGCTAACATTTTCAATGCAGCTTTTGCGTCAGTCTTCTCCAAAGAAGCTAACTTATCGTTTCCCTCTACAGCTACGAGCAAATCTAGTGCCATGCCAGCGATAAATTTCCATGTCGATGGTATTTTGTCCTTAATTGACAATCTTAAACTGTCATCTTCAGCCGGAGTCGATAACGTAAACTCAAAAGTGTTAAAAAATACTAAAGATATCAGTGCTGTTTATTTGTGCCTACTGTTCTCCCAGTCACTTTCCACTGGCATCATACCCCATGATTGGACGGTGGGAAAGGTTGTTCCAATCTATAAATCAGGAAATAAGAACTCCCCACTTAACTATCGCCCCATCTCATTAACAAGCGTACCCTGCAAAATCATGGAACATGTCATTTATACACAAATCATGAAATTCTTAGACTCGAATAACTTTTTTCATCCTTCACAGCATGGATTTCGGAAAGGGTTTTCCTGCGAAACCCAATTGGCAACGTTTCTACATGATCTTCACACTAATCTAGACACTAACCTACAGACAGACGCCATATTTTTAGACTTCGCGAAAGCATTCGATAAGGTACCACATCAACGATTGCTACTAAAACTGTCTTTGGCTAATGTACACCCCGACATCTTACGATGGATCGACGCATTCCTTAATAGCCGCTCACAGTTTGTCTTTATTAACAAGAGCTCATCTGATTCCCTGCAAGTAACTTCCGGAGTTCCACAAGGATCTGTTCTCGGGCCTCTTCTCTTTTTAATATATATTAACGATCTGCCTGCTCATGTAACCTGTAATATTCGCATGTTTGCGGATGATTGTGTCATTTACAAAACAATTAATAATACATCTCACCAAAATTCTCTTCAGGAAAACATTAACCGTCTGCAACAATGGTGTGATTGCTGGCTAATGACACTAAACCCAAATAAATGCAAAGCTGTGACCTTCTCCCGCCGACGTAACCCTCTGGCTTATTCATACGCAATCAATAACATACCATTAGAAGCTGCGTCCTCTTACAAATATCTTGGTGTTACTATAACTATGATTTGTCTTGGAACGCACATATTATTAACGTCATCTCATCTTCTAATAAGGCACTCGGTTTCTTTAAACGCCACCTAAAACAAGCTCCAAAGCATGTAAAATTACTAGCCTACGAAACCATAATCCGCCCTAAGCTCGAATATGCATGCGCAGTATGGAGCCCCCACCAAACATATTTAATCAACGCTCTCGAATCCGTACAAAACCGTGCTACAAGATTCATACATTCTCAATATTCATATCATATCAGCGTGTCGTCTTTGCGAAATGAATTAGGACTACCGACACTTGCTACGCGTCGCCGTGTATCATCCCTATCTCTTTTTTAAGTTATATCATTGTTCGCTTAATCAACCACCGTACATTATTCCCGCTGGCCGAACGTCACATCGAACTCGGCACATGAACCAAGTGGGCCGCCCCCGTACTCATACTGCTACTTTCTCAGGTTCTTTCTTTTTCCGCACAGCCACAGATTGGAACAGCCTGCCCCACGAAATCACCGCCCTAACCAGCGCACCCACATTCATACAAAGAATATCCGATCATTTTGCAGAATAAAACTACTGGATGTCATTTTCATCATTCCGGCTGCTTGTATACATTGCAGAATCATGTACCCATATTACTCATACCGTGTTTAATAATGCTTATACACGTGTTATTTCCAACTATTGTATAATGAACATATGTAATCCCCCCTTATGTAATGCCCATCTTGGGCTTTTAAGGTAATAAAATGAAATGAAATGAAAACGACCGACGAACCGCTCGCGCCTCGGGAGGTAGCTCGCGCACGCGCTTGGCGCGTGCCTCCCGGCGCGCTACATCTCTCACTCTTCGATCTGCTGTCTTGTGAGAGAGAGAGAGACAGAGAGAGAGCGAAAGGCGCGCGTTGCCTATGGAACGCTCTTTCTTCGATGAAAGCTCGACTAGCTCGCAAAGAAGGAGAACGCGCCCTTACCCGCGAGAGACGAGCTTGAGGCAGGCAGCGTCTTCTAGCGAGCTTCAAAACAAGCTTCAAAGTGATGAGCCAACATGATGGATGATAAGGGCTGCGGGCAAACAACGGAAACAGGCTCGGCGCGGTGCGTAAGATTAGATTGCAGCTGTTCCAAGCTTATGCAGCTGCTTGAAACAGGGTTGACGTCATTCGAAACCCTTCCAGCCTAGTAACTGCTTCGGTTCATTTCTAGACTACACCACCATGGGTAGACCACGGAAAGTAAAGACGGCAGAAGAAGAGCGTGAATATAAGGCTCAGAGGAAAGAACAAATCGCCTCGCTCAACAGCGTCGTAGGCAAAACCAGCAGCTCTCGCCGTCACCGTGAGGGTAGCGTAAAAAGCTTCGCTTTCCAACCACCTTCACAGGGTGGATTGGCGGGCAATTTTTTTTTCTCGGAGGACACTCCGAGTTGTCCATCAATATAGTTTTGAAGAAATTTCGCCATCTGGATGGGAACCAGGCGTGTGACTCAGGAGCTCTTTCCTCTACATCAATGTAGCTCTTCAACAATAGTTGACTAAAGGTGGGCCTACTCCGCCGCCGGATTGCTGATTGCACATAAACATCACAGCCGTCGCGCCGAATAAGAAGTCTCAGCGTGTATCACCTGGACTACTACTCCGTGACAGTGTGCTGCTTCGCCCCTTTGATAGAACTGTTTTGTCTCAGCCACCTGAAACAAATTCATTGCGAACTATTCGGCGTGTGCTGGCGCCGCAAATTGAGGACGAGGCGGCAGTCTCTGCAACCCGTGTCACATTGCCGCTGCCGAAAACAGCTACCAGGTATCGCAGCCGGCCAACGTCAGGCAGATACCGAAAATCTACGGCGAATTTGCTCGTTGTGATCGGGTCCTAGGAAACACTTCATATTGCCACTATGATGTTGCGACCAGTGTTGATAAAAATAATCCAGCAGCGATTTCTAAAAAGGGCCAGGGCAAAGAATACGTAATGCAGTGCCGCGGCCGCTGTGTGAAAAGCGCACACGGTGCCGTGGGAGTGCTGTACTCTCGTCTCAGGAATTGCTATGCCTGACTCTGTGAAACAAAAAATCCATTCGTGCTCATGTGATGCTGTCACGACTCAATGTTCGAAAAAAGGTTACCTTGTCGCGGAAGGTGTAGTTGATGTCCCCCTCGACCCTTCGGTAAGCCTCCGCTTCCTGCAGGAGCTCTGGATTTTGGGAGTCCCACTCCTCACGAGGCACTCGTCTTGTCCAGCCAAAGAAGCCACCAGATACCTTGGAATCTACTGCCATCACGGAAAAGCTGGTTCTAGCAACGTAAGCCAGGGACTCGGCAGGACTCTTCAGGTTCGTTTTCGTTCTTCCTTCCGAAGTGAGAAAATGGCTCCTGCCCACTACCAAAGCCAAATGAAGGCGGAATTTAAGACAACGTGAAGTGTTTTTTTTATTATAATACCGTGGGTTACCACCTCAGAATAACATAAGCTCCGCCCTCCGGGACTCATTGCGCTTTACGTGATTTGATTGCCTCCGCGCAGCAGAGGAAGTCGTTCTCGAAGAATGATCAAATAATTTCAATACATAAAGAGAGTTATGGCGTAATGCCAATCACGTAGATAGATTTACTCTGCTGCGCGGAGGCAATCGTTCTCCGAAGAAAGATAAAGGAATTCCAATGCGTAGATTTATGGCGTAATGCATTTCATAACACTATTTAAATAAAGGCCAGTAATTTAAATGCTCTTCGTAAAGAAGGCAGTTTTGCACCATCATAACTCATATCTCTTGTTTGAATCGCGCCCTGACCCAAAGCTATTCCGGAGTCTACTTAAAAGGTGCCTTTCTCACGTGCAAGTCACTACTGTTTAAGCATGAGCAAGTTGGTTGCCGTTCCTAAACTGATCCAACACCAACTGAAGGTAACAAAAGGGCCAGGCCGGCAATAGACGAAGAGAACGCTCTCTTCCTTCTACTGGCCAGCATGGCTCTCTTTCCTTCACAATTGGCACTGGATCAGGTTAGGAATGGCAGGCAGTGCTTTGAGAGGTAATATTATGCTATATGACCATAAGCTACCGCGTTTTATGTATATTCTGGGGATTTTACGTCTAAAACATAAGAGGTGCCGTAGTGCAGTTATCAGGAAATTTAGCCCATTGGGGATTCGCACTGACCGCGCAGTACAGAGGCTTCAATATTCCCCCTCCGTCAAAGTGCACGCCACGGCACGGATTCGACCTCGCGTACTTCACATCAGCATCCTAGCGCCATATTTAGGAGACAACCGTAGTTGGACCACGTTCTACGTCAACATTTAAAGTAATTTAATCATTCCCTTTGGTAGCTTAAGCATTCCCAAAGGTACACCGCTGTTCAACTGTTTGGTCATTATGCAGCATTTACAGCCGGGGCACGTCAGAGCCTTCCGCAACTACGACAAGCTGTGAACAAGGCGAGGTGTAGAAGTAATCCATAGCAATGATTCTTGCATATGTCGGCCTAAGCACAACGTAGCTATAGCATAAAAATACCACTGCCATGGAAGCACATCACTGTATGTAGAAGGCGTCTCAGTGCTATTCCTGGGGTTTTTTGGGCGCTCACTCAGACGCAGAGGGCGCGCATTCAGCGCAGTGCTGCACTCTGACACTGCAGATTAATGAACACGACGAGGAGGGGGTGTGTGGAAACCCTCACATAGGTCTGGATAGTGCATATGACCAATACGAGAACGTGCCACGCTGCAAATTGCTACTGCACGGCAGCAAACGTGACACAGCACCTAAGAGCACTCTCCGAACGCCTGTCGCGTCGGTACATTTCAAAGGCGGCCCAACCAGAACATTCTGTCACGTGGAATGACGAGTGGTGGTACAAGAAGGTACATGCTGGCAGCAGTACGAACAACTCTTTTTCGAGGAAACAAACATCACAGGAAAGGCGGGCTGGCGGCCTGCGGTGCGGCTGTGCCTCGTCTTGTCGCAACGAACGACGCCATCTTGCGTATTTCACTGGTTCTCCTCAGTCGCTGCCTCATAAACAGGGCTCCGCGTTTTCGGACTGATCTGAAAAAAATCCAATAAGATTCGCCAGTAAAATTTTAATGCGATAGCGCTAAACAGCATGTGTCACAGAAATCCCGGTGTCGGTGTCGTGGGTTGTGAGCGCAAAATCAGAGTTGTCCGTGAGCGAAAGTTCGAGATAGATGCAAATAAAATAAGAAAGTACCTTCGGCGAACCGGGAACTGAGCCTGGGACCCCTTGCTCCTGAGCGCTATGCGCGTAGCACATCACGCTCAGCATCTTTATTGCATGAAAATATTTCCAGTAAATTCGTGTAAACTGCATTATACAGTTGCACACATATAGTTGCACACTGTAGTATAAACCGAGCATATATCCTCCTGCCTTCTTCATCTTGAGGTGGGTGCAATGCTACACGAAACACGGACAAAGGAGACGCGCATTCTCCTTCTTCTTCTTTGTCCGCGTTTGGTGTTGTGACAACTACGTGGCCAGGCAATTCAAGATCGCGGAAAGGAGAAGAAAGCGCGATGAGAATAGGACAGGCATCGATATCAGCGGTCAACTTCTAAAGCCTACCTTAGGGTGCCGCAATTCTTGGAATTCGGATTTATCCGATAAACTCCGATTTTAATGGCCAATATGACCTTGTTCCTTTCTTAGATCGAAATGGCATGTCCTAAGCAATCATTGATTTAACATTTAACATAAGGCATTGTCACGTACGGAGCGAGACGCCAACGGATAAACGTATGTAGGGCCCCTACGAGAGCGAAACGACCATCTTGATATGCGGTCCCCCCTGGCGACACTAGGGCGCGCCAGGCGACAGCGGCGCTAGTGCGCCCAGGCAGCATCGAACATGCGGCACGGTGGACTGCTCTCTCTATCTCTCTAATGCGTGCGCGAAAGAGAGAGCAGTTCCAGCAGCCCCACAGTGAGAATCAAGCACAGAAAGCCTCCTGGCGGAAAGCGTGGCATGCTCACATGAGGCACTTCTGTAACGCGTCAATAAAAATTTCGGACAAGCAAAATGGCGAGGAAACGAAACCTTTCTAGCGACTACTCAAAGTTTAGCGATCGTGAAGAGCCAGCGTCCCCTGAAACAGTCACTGTTGCAAGCTTTGTCGTGTGATAGCAGTGCCAATGGCAAGGGTGGCTTGAGAACTGCGGAGAATTTACTATCACAGCGCCACGCCCGGATGAAGAAGCGCCGTCTATAGACAAAGGTGAGTCTTTGCTAAACTCTTGGTGGTCTATATTTAGCTGCATGACAGGGAATGCAGCAGGATCCGTAGAGTTTGACGAGTTTCACCGATAATCGTGCGCACTTAATTCTATACCAGGTGTCTTAACAGACTTAACATGGTCGCATTCCGATTCGTTCACATCGTCTTATCATAGGCACACCGTCAATTTGTTTACATCGTCCTATCTCATCATAGGGAACTCGCCATGGCAATGATCGCTGGAAGAATGCATCACACGGGCGCGATCAAACAAGACGCGGATGACATCCCGCACCAGTTTTGCCGTGCATTCTGGCATGCTGGGATTCCACTGCACCAGGCCGATGGGCCTCTTGGCAGCCTCTTTCGGACAAGTTGTCCGGCGGCACTCACGATGCCAGGTAGTGATCAACTATATCGGAAATACCTACATGAGGTCAGTGACAAATACATTGAGGACAATAAGCACTTCGATGAAAGACCGCGCTATGAGAGATGCCCTAGTGGAGGATTAAGAAATTTTGACCGCCTCGTGTTCCTTAACGTGCCTTGACATCGCACAAAACACGGGCCTCAACATTTCGCCTCCATCTAGATGCAGCCGCCGCGGCAGGGATTCAATCCCGCGACTCTCGGATCAGCAGCCGAGTGCCATAACCACTAAACCACCGTGGCAGGGCCAGCGCAAACGTTGAAAGGGCATTTGCAACGCTCAGAATGTACGTGGTACGTGGTACTGTGCCCTGTACGTGGTACTGTGCCAAGTCTGAGCGATACCATCCGCACTTGTAAGCTCACACACCTATGGGTGCGGCTTAATCGGAAGAGATCATTGTTTTTTTGTTGCGTGTGTGTATGTGTGTGTGTGAAGTATGCAGTTGCAACGTAGTGTGAAGCTACTAATCATTGAAGGCTATTGGCAAAACAGAAAAACGCCGTGCTAAACTTCACTGCCAATTTGCTTCAGTACTTCGACAGAGGAATTGCGCAGCTGTACTACGCTTTTATTAAGAAGGGGTAGAACAGGTATGGACCTTTGATTTTTAGCGCTTTTGCTAGCTGTACAGAAGAGTTTCATAAGTACTGTCCTAAACTAAAAATACTTGGACGTTGTGCACTTTTGTACATTGCCAAGCAGGTGCTACACCATAAGACGCATTGTTGTACAGCGAATGGTGTTCAATAAAACAAGACTACTGTTACCTTCTTCGTTCTTATAGCACGTCTTTGGCACGTCTTATTGAATTTTTCTTGACATACACATAACACCCAAACTAGGAAAACGTGACAGGTAAGGAAAATGTGCGGTGCATCATGAACGCGCTGTATATTTTTGTCCGCTTTTGTTGTATATGCAAAACTATACGAAACAAATCGTCACTGGCATTCCCGACCAAACCAAATAAAACGAAGAACATAGCGAATGACAGAGCTCACATTGCATGACATAGCTAAGTGCGGTCACAGCTAACATAGCTATGACGTGCCTATGTAATAAGTGCGTCATAGCTAACATAGCTATGACGTGCCTATGTAATTGATTACTCTGTACGTTTGCATTTGATTCTCTTTCATGATTCTTTTGTTTACTCGTTGTTGCTTTAGTACCTTCAGTGTTCAATTCCTCTTGCTTTTGTAATGTGCTTGCTTTTATAATAATTCTTTATGTTTTGTTAATCGAGGGTCCCACTGCAGTCGCTTGACTTTGGGAACCTCGTCTGTATACTATTACAATGAACTTTGTACTTTCAAGGAATAATAAACTGAACTGACTGAAGCTGAGACGGTACCTGCGAAATACATTTGTTTTGAAGAGAGAAAGAACAATGCGACTGAGTACCCTGTGCATATAGTTTTTCTGTTATTACGCAGCCACTTTTCACACTATTGCTGAAGATGGCGCCACCCGTAGAGGTGAACGATGGAGAGCACACGACGGTGTCATTAGCTGTTCTGACCTTTCGTATTCGCGGTATCTCCAAGAGGAATTATAGGCTTGCGAGTGAACCCAAAGGCACATCGTCAATAATAGAAGGCTTTTAATGTGAAGTACATAGAGCAATCGGTGGCCATTACGGCATTGCTCATCTTAACCTCCGATATACCGCATAAGAGCCACTATTCTCGGAGTCTGTGTGCACCCTGACGCCTTTTACAGTTGCGCCGCAAAAATCCTGTTCTAATTAGTTTCATAAAGCTGCAGTGACGCGGTGTTGGTTCACTTTGTTGAGTGGTGGTTTGTGCCGTTTGGAATACTGCATGACCTCTAGCGTTTTAGCGCGATAAAGATAAGACTAGCACGACAGCAGACAAAGGCGATCGCTAACACGAACATGCGCTCATTTTTGTCAGCAGTCGTACTCGTCTTATCTCCTTCCCTGTTAAAGCGCTAAAGGTCTGTTTCGAATTCTTTATTGCTTTATTAAGCCAAAAAGAAACTTAACTACCCGTTCAGCAACAAAACAAATGATTCGTCCTTCGGTATGAGCAGCGTCCACTAAAGACAGCACTGTTGGCGTCGATGGGGCTCAGTACTGGGCGCCCGGTTTTTCCGGGTACAGGAAGTAGACAGTGACGGCCCCGAGAGAAGTCTGCACCACCTCCCGGTGCCGAATCATGAGCAGGGAGCCCAGGCCGTACGCCAGCGTAGGTATACCTGCAAGAGACTGCACGTCATTAGTACTCCTGGACAAGCTGTATAGCTTATTACAGCGCTGAAAAACTATCCCGTTTCGCAGGCCGTTATCTGTACCCGAGTGCTTGGTTGACCTGAATATGAAATATGTGTACATATATGTGCAAGGAAAGGGTTCGGGCCCAGTACGAAAAGCGAAGAACTCCTTGGGTTCATTGCCTATTGCTAAAACGACTTTGACGGCGAATGTCACCTCGTATGTACATTACGGTGATGGGTTGCGTGGAATTTTTTTGTGGATACAGTGGCGATGCAATGTGCTTGCGAGTTTGCGCAAAGGTACTTTTTGCATAGCCTTCCACTTCGTATGCACCGCCCCATCGTTATACATATACTCGCTCGGAAAGTGAACACACCAGTGCGTGGCCTCTGTGATGACTGCACGGTGGCGCCGGCCAGTGGAAGCAAACAAAATCACGTCCGTTTTTGACGTCACGTATTAGCGGCCCAAGTAACTATATCTGGGGAGACCAGTGTCGTACGAAACGTCGCTGCAAGCAACGGCGTTTCTGGAACTAGTTCATTTTTGTAGCCACGGAGGAACGAAATCGGCCTTTTAAGGGCCCGTCGGTGGGACTGTAACGGTAACGCGTTACTTCTGTAAACTTTCCACGGCATTGAACACGCGACTGCACGTACGCAGCACATCATACACGGTGGACAGCCCGGGCGAGCCTCGCATCCCCACTTTTCCATCGCCAGTGTCCCTCGCTCAAAATGAAGCCACATTCAAAACTCCATTCTTTTTTTCTCTCTGCGTTATCGATACTTCGACGGGGGTGAAGCTTCCTTTTCGCCAGTATGCTCAACAGCGTAAGGGTATCTCGAGAAGGTTTCCGGCTGTCAGCAAGCCCTGTACGGCAAAGCAGACCGAAGCGCAGTCAACAGCGAAATTACTTTAGTCCTTTCAGATCCCGCCGCCACGGCTCCCTTCGAACTTATAAACCTGTCATCGTGCGCTTTACTATTGCCGCTCAGTGCATTGGTTGTGAGAATGCGGTTATGGCTTTGAGCTGTGTATCTCGTCGTCAATGGAATCCGGTCGCAGGAGAGCGCTCGGGACAGCAAGAGAGCCGCACAGGATGTTACACTACAGAGGCTAGCTACACTCTCGCACCTAATGCGCGGGATTCCCACTCGCCCCAGAGACCAATCCTTGCTTTTTTTTCGAGGCGCTCGCCTAGGGCGCAGGGAAGCGCTCGGGTCGTTCAGAAGGCTGCACACGTGATAGAGAACTTCAACTTGACATTCGAGAATCATTGAACACCAACATCGCTCATGTGGCATCCGCATTCTGTTGCAATGAGTGCCCAAGTAGTCCGCCGCGGTGGCGTAGTGGTTACGGCACTCGGCTGCCACCCAAAATACGCGGGTTCGATCCCGGCCGCGGCGGTCCCATTTTCGATGGAGGCGAAAATGCCAGAGGCCCGTGTATTGTGCGTTGTCAGTGCACGTTAAAGAACCCCAGGTGATGGAAATTTTCCGGAGCCCTCCACTACGGCTTTTCCCTACTCTCTATCTCTTTCACTCCCTTTCCCCTACCCCCACGGACGCTTAGCCGTGCTCCCTATATGGGCTGCAGAAATTAGTGTCCTTTCCTAACCAAACCACAATCATCATCATCATCCCAAGTAGAATTGTAGATTGTGCCTTGGCCATGGCCACCTGGACATTTAAACCAATTAAATACAAGGAAAATGAAAACATCGCATACCTATATTTAGTTCAATGTCCGACTTGCGCTCCTTCAAGCAATACGACTGGAATGTCCAAAACATCGGCAGAAGCCCACGTAGGCATGGTTCGTTTATAGTTCTTTCGTAACTCGCATAGCGAAGAGATTTCTGCATTCTAAGTACAAATCCGTCCTCGTTACTTTCACGTTAGATACTATGTTTACTACGTGTTAACCTTCTCAAATGTAAACCCGCACTCAGTAGTACGCGTGCACGTTTGTGCTATTTGGGTTTCGCTGTTGTGCCAGGGGGATGGAACATCGCGGTTTTCTGTCCCGCGACCTTAGCGATCCTAATGTTCGGGGGCTGTACTGCCTACGAGCATAAATGAACGTTGTTCTTCCATTTTATATTTATTACCAGGTTACTTATTAACTCCGGCGTTTTTAATACGCAAGTGAACCTAAAGGTTGCAGTTCGAGATTGCGAAAATACGAGCGCCACCCAGAGTGGAAAACGGAAACTGCGCAGTCGTCCTTCTCTCACGGCGAAAAAGGGACATTTCTTGTCAAGCGCCCATGTATGCTACGGCCTACGGTGTCTCAAAGGCCGCTCTTACCACCGTAAAGTTTGTTTCAGCGAAACCCTTGCAAGCTTCAGCGAAACAGACGCATGAATGGATTCGCGCCGTCATCACAAATCGTACTGAGTGGAGTCGAAATTCTTCACGCCACGCCCAAGGTCAATCTACATCGGTCGCGAAAGTTGGAACAAAAAGTGGTCCGAAACCTATTGCCACAGGCATCAACACCTTGTGACGATTGAAGCGCGACTATGTGAGGAGGGGAGAAATAACGAGAACGAAAAATTCAACTAAACGTTTGTTTCCAAAATCTTTAATACTTACTGTCACAAAATAAATTATTAGATTACTTTATAAAATTTTAGGTTTTCGATATATTGATGACTGCGAAACTTTTTGGTTTATTTCCAGAAACAGCGGGCGCATGCAGGCAGTCTGGTAATGTGGGCTTGTGTTTGTCTTGCGCCCAAGTCTGCGTGCCTCGCCAACGGTTCTGCGCATTTTCGGGTGAAAGTGGCGTCGCTCGTTCTTGCACAGTATGTTTGCGAGTGTCGTCCGTACACAATTTCCTCGTATAAGCGTTATTTTCCAGTCGTGACACTTGGCAGAAGGTAATCTAACCCGTCGCAGCCGTTGGGAACCGTTTCAGTGACTGTTTTTTGCCAGAGCACGGACAGCATGCTTTCGCCCTTCGGGACGATAAGTCAGCCAAGCTACGTGAACAAACGCGGCTCTGTGTGCGTCTGCAAGAGCAACCCTTTCACGCCGGGCGTCTCACTCCATCGGTTTCCCCTCGATTCTGAAAGGTGAGATTTCGAACTATTTCTCGTGAGCCATCGTAAAGACAACACACGAGTTCCGAAACCGACACGCTAGCTTTCATGCAAAATGGCGGTGCATAATGTCCTCGCTACTATTGTTACAATGAGTGCAGCGTTTCGTGTGTTTGACGAGGGCCTAATTAAACGGGGAGGCGCGACGGGCGCAATTAAGAGCGCTCATCACTTGTCCCCTCATGGCCGGCCATGGTCAGAGTCAAACACGCGAAGCGCTTCCAAGCTAGACTACGCCGATAGTGCCTGAATGTTTTGTCAAGTTTTTCGTGTAGGAAAGTTGCCGTGTAGGCTTCGAAAAAGAGATATAGATGCTGGGTTCAGCTTAAATTAAATTGTATACTGCGCACGTCATGTTTCGTCTGTCTGCAAAGCCATTCCACGCCAGCAACTGGCGCTGCGTTGATAACATTTGTTCATATCTTCTGCATGCTTTTTTACTGTGCGGGATTACATGTGGACCTTCTACTTCGTCCGCGTGTTCGTCCCTTGTGTGCGACGCTGTGAAAGTGATTGCATCTGTAAGTCACCTTTTAGTTATGTTAGAGTCGAGCACTGTGGTTGAGGTGTGATACCATGCTTGTTTGACTGTTAAGTCGTGCAACGCATGATAACCTGCAGATGACTCGTTTATTCTCAGTTGCTCTACCCCGGGTGTCGTGGTAGGGTTCAGTTTACCCACACGCTTTAAACAATGTAGTTATTTAGAGCAGCATGAACTGACACACTTGTAGTTTCACTGTCACTGTAGCATGCGTAGGGGCAAATTATATGGTCAAGAAAATATCTAAGTGGTTTTGTCTTCTGTGTGCATAGCTTGGTTCCGGTTCCTTGTTATTACCGCATAGTCAGCATTCATTTAGCTGCCTCTGTGATTTTATCTTTCATGTGCAGAGGCAACTCCTCAAGAAGCTCCAAGATGTGCATCTGCGGCATCCACTTCCAGTCAAGACGTGCAGAACCCCAGCAACAATGGTGGCAGCAGCGCAGCAGAAATTGAAATTCCCTTTACAGCAAGTGTGTTGTAGTTTTCCTGTGTTAATAGGGAATAGTAAATTTCCAACAGTATCATGTCTCATTCTTTGTGCAGGCACACCTTCACAGCCGTCACCAGCTGCCTTCCATTGTGCACGGAACTGCTGCTGTCATGAGGAGCAGTCTTTTGGTGAAGAACTGCTTTTGAAGCAAGGTTACTTTCTACCGTAAACATTTTAACAGGCTTGTCACACAAGAAAGGGAAGTGATGATTTTGCACCCTCTTCAAATTAAATGTACAGAGACAAGTTTACCAGTTCCTTTGGATGACACATGCCCATCTTCACTAGAGACGATTATTCCGGAGGAGCATGGTCATAGCTACGAGTAGGATTAGTGATTTTATCCTGATCTGTACCTGTGTTGAAGATTCTGAAGCGCCCTTCCCGTGCGGATGGGACGGCTTGAATTAATTTGTGCATTCGTCTCCCGCGCACGAAACGAGGGGTCTCCGTCGACGAGGGGGCCATCAAACCCGTTTCGGGCGCATCGCTTCAAGGACGGTGTCGCACCTCCACCGGAAGAGAGAGAGGGAGGGAGAGCGGCCGCAAGCGAGGAAGAAAAACTTGTTCAGAGACCATCGGGAAGCGAAAAGGAAAACATCGACCTACGCAGTTGTAAATATTGTAAAATAAACGTTCCTGTAGCAGTACGAACCGAGAGAATCATTGAAAACCGACCAGTATATTTCACAGTTTTTGGTGCCGAAACCCGGGATTCGTTAGCGGCTACAGGAACTCAGCGACTACAACAACTGCGCCGAATGAAGAATGGAGCGGCTTCAAACAAAGAGAACGGTGACGCGCGTCGAGCTACAGAAGCTCAGCGACGAGCTGATGCAACTGAGGACCGCCGATGCCTTGGAGCTTCATCAAGAACATCGCATTGCGGAAATGAAGGAGGAACTGGAGGCTCTTGCAAAGGAGATGAAGCAGCTAGACGCACTCATCGAACCGCACGTTTGCGACGAGGACCTTGCGGAGGAATACGGTGGCGTGCGGAAGAATCAAGGGCTCATCACACGTATGCGAACCCGACTTGAACGCCTGCAGCGAAAGAGCATCACCGACACCGATAGTACAACGGCCGCATCGTCCGCCAGCAGTGCAGGGAGCCTCAAGCTACCGAAGCTTGAGTTGCAAAAGTTCAGCGGCGACCGACTTGGGTGGCAGCCATTTTGGGAGCAATTCCGACAGGCTGTCCACGAGAACACCACCCTTTCGGACACTGAGAGGTTCCTCTACCTGCGTACGGCGCTGACGGGCAAGGCGGCAGCAGCGGTGAGTGGCATCCAAGGAACTGAACAAAATTATCAGTATGCCATAAAGGACACTGAAGGAGCGTTTCGGCAGGCAGGACGTGCTTGTGCAGGAACACCTCACGCAGCTATTAAATCTGCAAACCGTGAAAGCACTCGACGATGTCAATGCGCTCCGTCGGCTGTACGACCACATCCAGAGAAACATCGCTGGGCTGAAAAACCTGGGTGTTCAACCGGACTCCTACGGTGCGATGCTGTGCGCGGCGTTGTTTCGTGTGTTACCTACCGAATGGGCTGTGCAGTTCCACAAATCTCACACAACGGACAATGATGTGCTGTACAGCTCGACTCTCGATTCCATCCTCGGCTCCATTCGCCTGGAAGTGGAGAGCCGTGAGAGGATCCATGCTGGTAGCGCACGAGACTCGCATCCCGTGCCCAAGGAGAAGCCCCCTGGCTACATGAGAGGAAAGGGCTCAGCGGCTAGCCTCAAGGTTGGTGTTAAATGGGACAAGGAAAGATGCCCCCTGTGTGAGTCGGAGTCTCACGACGCAACATTGTGCGACGCGGTCATTCCGGTCAAAGAAAAGAAATTGAAACTCCGGAGCCAGGAAAGGTGCTACCGCTGCGCAAAAAAGGGGCACCTCTCTCAAGAATGTAAGAACTGGAATATTCAATGTTCTAAGTGCGGCCGTCGTCACATCACGTCACTATGTGACCCTCCTCAGCCATCCACCTCCGAGAAGACCGCAACGCCACTACACTCAACGGCTTCGCTGAGCAGCCACACGAGAAACTCAGTTCTGCTGCAAACGGCGCAAGTTTGGGTTGACGGGCCTCATCGAAAATGCCTTGCGCGCTGTCTCTTTGACGGAGGCAGTCAGCGGTCATTTGTGACGGAATTCATCTCGCGACAGATGAACTTGGAGGTGATCGGCGAGGAAGAGGTTACAATTTGCCCGTTCGGGGGAGTTGGAAACGTGATGAAGAGCAGGCGACGACTCGTGCGAGTGTGGCTCAGGAGCCAATACAGCCGTCAGGAACATTCGATCGAAGCGCTTGAGGTCGAGGAGATATGTTCCGACAGATTGATGCTGCCGGAAAACGTGCTGGATCTCACCGGACTCGCGGATCTGCAGTTGGCAGACGCGGCATTGCCTCCCGCACGCAACGACCGCGAGGACATTGACATTCTCATAGGAGCCGACAGCTACTGGAGTGTTGTGACTGGGGAGGTGCGAAACATCAAAGGAGGCCTGTTTGCAGTGAATACTGACTTCGGTTGGACCCTGCAAGGTCCGATTTCGCAGACGGCCTCGGCAGTGTGCTGCTCATCGGTGACCGTCCTGCGCACCAGTGTTGTCGATCCGGTTCCTAGCCTCTCCAACGAGCTTCGAGCCTTCTGGGAGCTGGAGAGCCTCGGGATTTCAACGAGGGACGTCCAGACGGCTGACGAGGGAGAAGACGTGAGCCAAAGCTTCACTAATTCATTGAACTTCATTGACGGGCGCTACGAAGCAAGTCTCCCTTGGAAACCTTTGGACCGGCCATTAGAAGATAACGAGGCAGTTGCACGACAGCGCTTAAGCAAGTTGCTTCGGCGTCTGCAGCCAAATAACGAGAGGCTGAAGGAATATGACACCACCATCAGAAATTATTTGGAAGAAGGCTTCGCCGAAAGGGTTCCCGCTATTGAGGTCCACAGCACAGACGCAAGGATTTATTACATGCCGCATCGAGCTGTTCTGCGACCTGGGAGCACCACGACCAGAGTGCGAATTGTGTTCGATGCCTCCGCGAAAGCGCAGGGTTGTATGTCTCTCAACGACGCACTGTCAACAGGCCCGAGCCTAAACCCAGATATGCTGCAGCTACTGCTCAACTTCCGTCGTCATGCTATAGCGCTCACCGCGGACATCGAGAAGGGTTTCCTTCAAATCCGTGTAAAGCCAGAGGACCGCGACGCACTTAGATTCCTGTGGTTCCGTGACTCGCCAAACGAGCAGACGACAACCGATGAAGCGGAAGTGTGGCGCATGACGCCGATTCCATTTGGAGCGACAAGCAGCCCTTTCATACTGGCCGCCACAATCCGACACCATCTTGCTGGCGTATCCGCTGACCTGTCTGATACTGCTAAGGTACTTGATAAGTGCCTTTACGTTGACGACCTAATAACGGGCGTTGATGAAGTGCAAGAGGCCATGACCTTCTACGACAACGCACAAAGAATCATGAGATCTGCCGGAATGAAGTTGAGGAAGTGGAGCTCGAACAGCGAGGTGTTGCAAGAACGGTTCAGCTCTGATGGCACTGAGAATCCATGCAGTGTTAGTGAGGCTGCGACGGCAGAAATAACGCCAGTGCTGGGGCTCGAGTGGAACAGGGAAGGCGACGAGCTGAAGTATCCGCTGAGAGCTGTATTGGACCTTCTCGCCATCAATAGAAATACGAAACGATTCGTACTACAAGCCTCAGCGAGAATATTTGACCCGCTTGGTCTTCTCAGCCCAGTGACGATAACAGCAAAGATGCTGTTTCAGGAACTTTGGACCCTTGGCGTAGAATGGGACGCACAGCTACCACTGGGCGTGAGTGAGAGATGGGAAAGGTGGATCGACTCTCTATACCACCTCGCGGATATCACCTTCCCTCGCCGCTACGCTTGCAACCCTGAAGCGGCCGAGCTGCACATATTTACGGACGCAAGTCCGCGTGCTTATGGAGCGGCGGCCTATCTGCGTGGTGAGAGAGGCGGGACGACCACTGTTAGTCTAATCCTGGCGAAAACACGCGTCGCGCCTTTGAAGGTGCTATCACTTCCGAGGTTAGAGCTGCTAGGAACATTGTTGGGCGCTCGACTTTGCGCCTACCTCAGAGAAGCACTGGAACTACAGGTTTCGAAGGTGACCCTTTGGACAGATTCAATGATTGCTCTTCACTGGATAAAAGGGTCATCTACTCAATGGAAGCCTTTTGTCGCGAACCGCGTTCGAGAGATTCAGGAGAAGGTTGACCCCAGCGACTGGCGACATTGCCCGGGTGGCGACAATCCAGCGGATCTGCTGACCAGGGGAGTCCCTCCGGGGGCTTTGAAGCCATGCGAGAGATGGTGGAGTGGACCGACGTGGCTTTCTCGGGCACCGACAAACTGGCCTCATACAGTCACTGAATTTCCCGCAGGGACCGCCAATGAAGAACGAAGGGCGACAAAGACGGCAGTGGGGAATGTTTCTGCAAGCGTACCGCCAGTGCTGATCGACACCGAACGCTTCAGCGACCTAAATCGTTTGCTACGAGCTACGGCTTGGGTGCTGCGGTTCGTGCACAATTGCAAGCACAGAAACGAGAAGCGAGAGGGCCCGATAAGCAGCGAAGAAATCCAGGGTGCCCAAGTTGTGCTGCTGCGTCAAGTTCAGAGAGAGGCATTTGGTGACCCACGAAGCAACCTAGACCAACATTGCCGCTTGAAATGACAGCCACACCTCCGGAGTTTGGAACTGTTCATGGACGACAGCGGACCGTTGCGACTAAAGGGCCGTTTACAGAAGTCCAATCTGGCCTATGAGACGGCGCACCCCGTCCTACTGCCAGCGTCTAATCACTTCGTGGAGCTCCTGATACGAAATGCACATCGGCGCCTACTGCATGCTGGGTGTTTGGATACATTAACCCAGCTGCGCGAGACCTTCTGGATCGGCCGAGCGCGGCAGGCAGTGAAAAAAGTGAAAAAGAGAATGAATAGCAGAAAGGCATCAGAGCCGGCCGCACCACTTCCCCGAGATGGAATAACAGAAGCCGCAGCTTTCGCCGTATTGGTTCTCGACTTCGCTGGACCAGTGCTCACAAAGACGGATGGCAAGTTCCAAAAGTCGTACATACTGTTGCTCACGTGCGCTGTGACCAGAGCGATTCACTTGGAAGCGGTTACTGACATGTCGACGGGAAGTTTCCTTTTAGCATTTCGCCGCTTTGTGGCACGGCGCGGACTCTGTCATACAATCTACTCGGACAATGCCAAGACCTTCCACCGTGCTGCTCGTGAATTAAAGAAACTGTGGAGTGCGGCGCGTGGACAAGAAGCACTTAACTACCTGTCTCAGCAGGGAATCGAGTGGAAGTTTATCGTAGGAAGGGCAGCCTGGTGGGGAGGTTTCTGGGAGAGGTTGGTGCGCTCGACGAAGGCAGCGTTGAAGAAGGTGATTGGGTGCAGCTATGTCACATTTGAGGAATTATGCACTATCCTAGCGGACATCGAAGCAGTTATAAATTCTCGCCCTTAAACTAGCATGTCCTCTGACGTGAATGAACCAGAACCACTGACACCGGCACATTTTCTGATTGGGAGACGCCTAACTTCCTTACCAACTCGAGGAGAGCAACCGACGGCATCAACCGCTAACTAACTCACGCGCCGGTGGCAGTACCGCCAGAGGTTGTCCCAAGCATTGTGGAAGCGCTGGAGAGCGGAGTATTTGTGCGCTTTGAGAGCGTATCACCACGCTACTCCGTCAGCATCAAGTGACCTGCGCGTCAACGACTTGGTGTTGCTACATGACGACTTCCACCCACGGCAAACATGGAAAGTTGGCCGTATTACTGAAGTTTTTCCGGGACGCGATGGGCGCACCCGCTCGTGTACGGTCCGCCTGCCTGGGGGGACAACAGTGCGGCGGCCTGTTCAGCTCCTCCACCCTTTAGAACAAAGAGATCAATGAGCTGCGCTCATTCGGCGGGGAGGTTGTTGAAGATTCTGAAGCGCCCTTCCCGTGCGGATGGGACGGCTTGAATTAATTTGTGCATTCGTCTCCCGCGCACGAAACGAGGGGTCTCCGTCGACGAGGGGGCCATCAAACCCGTTTCGGGCGCACCGCTTCAAGGACGGTGTCGCACCTCCACCGGAAGAGAGAGAGGGAGGGAGAGCGGCCGCAAGCGAGGAAGAAAAACTTGTTCAGAGACCATCGGGAAGCGAAAAGGAAAACATCGACCTACGCAGTTGTAAATATTGTAAAATAAACGTTCCTGTAGCAGCACGACCCGAGAGAATCATTGAAAACCGACCAGTATATTTCCCAACCTGTATGCTTACACCTCTCGAAAGCCTGCTTTCTTGATCAGCGTTAGAGTTTTAAAAAATCATAAAAATAGTGTATGTTTAGTTTGAAATTTTGTTTAAGATCTTAAAGCTTTTCTCAAGGCTGAAGAAGATTGCACAGCCAAGGGCCATGAAGTACGAGGGCATAAAGGCTGATGCGTACTGCCTATCACGTATACGTAATTTTTCCTGTGTTTAAAACCATTTCTCCTTGTATACAGAATTGAGGTGCTGTATTGGCATTTAAATATTTTGCCGGAAAAAAATACGCCGGATGTGCAATTATTTCAGCGTCTGCTTTGATTTATCGTTCTGAGAGCACCTCTGGCGTACAGAAGAATATAGTCGTGAAAGCAATATACGGAGATCAGTAGAGTAGTGGCCTAACCGATGCTGCACAATTAGAGGTGCGTAGAATTTGTACTGCGTTTGGTGTAAGGTATCTACTTCCTTTCTTCCGAAAGATTACACTTTTCCCGTTACAAAGTAATAAAGAAATTCTTTTAGAAGTGTCTTAGCATGTTTTTGAAAGCAGTTACGTTTTATAAGAACAAGCAAGCCATTGTTGTTAGCGCGGCTGCTGTCATTGTTCGGATCACGCGACGCAATAATTTATATGCCCCCATGAAGGCTGAACGATTCTGATGAAAATGCGGCGTTACAGATAGAAGGGATAACACAGCACCCATTGCCCAATATTTTTCCATGCGTTAGAAGTTTGTCAACCTTCAGCAATTTTGATCTACCTCGCTC
This sequence comes from Hyalomma asiaticum, assembly GCA_013339685.2. NCBI lineage: Eukaryota > Metazoa > Arthropoda > Arachnida > Ixodida > Ixodidae > Hyalomma > Hyalomma asiaticum. The sequence continues at coordinate 26,564 of JABSTT010003087.1, forward strand.
AACATTTCATACTATTGCACAATTGCAATTCCTGGTTTCTGGAAGATTTATTCGATGAAGTTATTTTAGGCTTTTGAAGTTACCATTGAGTTTCCCTAACACATCATTGGGCTGATATTTTCTAACTAGGTTAGACACGAAAGAGTAATGTTCTGAGTTAAGATAAGAAGCTGATCCTAGTATTTTCTGAAGAGGAATTATCTACTATTGATTGCTTATGTTTTTTTTCTCAGCTGGACACACATGCTTCTGAACCACACAGCCCCGTTGGAGCACCCAGCACTAGCATGGCAGGCATGTTGTGTTCGTTTGCGAGACCGTCGCCAAGGCACCTGTCTTTGGGCAGCACGGGTCTTTCACATCAATGTATGTGTCGATTCATGTTGCCAGTATTGAGCTGCTCAATGATGTAGTGTAGGAAGGTGAAAAGTTTCAGCTGACGGTGAAGTTCGTTTTTATTTTTGGTTAGAGCTAAAACTAAGTGCTAAGTGGCTACCAGGGAAATAACTGATCTCAAATTATATAGCAAGTCCCTCCGTGACAATAATATTTATGTGGAAGAGCAGCTAATTTTGCACAGTCAATGTTCCCCGAACATAATCATCACATTCCTGCTAGAATGTACCTTGATGTGTAGCAGGTAAAGTTGAAATTATAATTCTGTATTTCAGAATGGATCACTGGTGTACTTTCTTGATTTTATGGTAGTGTTATTTTGGTCCTGTAACACTAATATTTTTACGAGTGGTTAAGACAAACAAAATAACACAGCAGCCTGTTGACTGCGCCTACAGAAAGTTCTTTGCCTTTCCTCTATGGAGTTATCACCTGTTTTACTTTTATTGATAGCTGACTTAAAAGTCAGTTTTTTAATACAAATTGGGCCTGAATTTTCTTTTTGGTTACAGTACCATGAAAAATGGCCACAGGCAAAGAAGCATCAACATTATGGTTAGCGTTGATAGGCTTTACTAACCAAGGCTTTACTCACCAAGGCTTTTGATAATGTGAATCACTCCTCCATTTTACAATGTCTGAGCGATCTAAACGTAGGCTCCCGCACGCACAGGTATGTCGCTGCCTTTCTGAGTCAAAGGTCCGTCTGCCTGCAGCTGGGCACTTTCAAAACTAATCTTTTCACCCTGGGGAGCAGGGGAACGCCCCAAGGAGCAGTTCTGTCTCCATTTCTCTTCAACATAACTCTTATACCGTTAGCGCGGGAACTTGAAAGAATTCCTTCCGTGAACCACTCTCTGTATGCCGATGACATCACTATCTGGGTCAATACTGGTAATTATGGCGAAATCGAATCAAAACTGCAGGTAGCCGCGGACGCTGTTGTTAACCACGCCAAAGGCATTGGTCTTACATGCTCGGCGGCTAAATCGGAATTGCTTGTCATTGACCGAACGAGACGGGATAGCCCAAGCATTAAAATCACATTAGACGACATTCCCGTCCGCGTGGTGAATAAAATCAAAATTTTAGGTCTTAATATTTCTAACGATGGCTCCAACGCTGAGACGATAAAATTAATCCGCACTACGATTCACAATACAGCCTCACTGATTCGGCGCATCTCGAATCGTCATCGCGGTATGAGGGAAGCTGATACTCGTCGTCTAATTCAGGCCTTTTGCTTATGTCGAATCACCTACTCCATCCCTTACCTCTACCTCACACCCACGGAGACCGAGCAGCTTAACAGAATCATCCGCACTGCCTATAAAACTGCTCTCCACCTGCCTAACTCAACGCCCACGGAGAAACTGCTTCAACTTGGGGTGCACAACACCCTGGCAGAACTCGTAGAAGCGCACCTCTTAAGTCAATACCAAAGGCTATCGCGCACAGAAACTGGTCAAATACTCCTGCGTCGACTTGGAATAAACCTACCAGGCTGTACCACGGCTACGTTCTCTCCCCCCACTGCTGTTAGCAATAACCTCTTTATCCCGCCTCTTCCTAAAACACCCACCGGAGCATAATCAGGGAAGACGGGAAGCTAGAGCTAAGGCTCTCCAAAAAAGTTACCCTCCCCACACTCCGGCGGTTTATGTAGACGCAGCCGAACATTCAGACAGACCAGCTTTCGCATTGACCGTTGTAGATTCGAAAACCCGATTGTAAGCGCATCGATACCAAATTTGACAGAATCCCTGGAAGCGGAAGAGGCTGCAATTGCATTAGCAAGTGCAGGCTCCTCTGCAGAGTACATTTTTTCAGATTCTAAAACCGCAATTAGTAATTATGCGAATCGTCGAATTCACTCTCCGGCTGCTAAAATCCTCGCTTCTTCTCCCCCACCTAATCGCCTAATCACCCTCATTTGGGTCCCTGCACACAGCGGACACCCAGGCAACACGGCTGCTCACACCCAGGCCCGAGCACTCGTCAAGCGGGCTGAGAGCGCCCTGCCTTCGTCCCGCAGTGCAAGGGATCGACTCCTCGGCTACCACGATCTCACCATGTTTTACAGGAACTCTCGCCTAACGTACCCCCCGCCGCATAAATCTCTTTCCAGGAGTGACCAGATTCTGTGGCGCAAACTTCAAACTGCCACAGTCACGACCCCTTTCCTCCTTTCCGTTATCACGCATGGTGAAACCTCTCCGCACTGCAACTTGTGTCTTAGCACCAGAGCCGACTTCAGTCACATTTTTCTAAATTGCCCTAACAAGCCCAAGCCCCCGTGGTCACAACATCAGGAGCGATGGGAGGCTGCTCTGCGCAGCTCGCAACCGGAGATTCGGGCAGTGGGCTGGGCAAGAAGGGTCGCCGATGAGTGCCCGGCCATCTAGAGTGGCTCATCGCCGTCCTGCTCCCCTTTTCCCGTTCCCCCCCTCGCATGATTCTCTCGGGAATCAATAAAGTTGCTTACCTACCTACCTTTCTACAGGGCGGTTCAAGGAGCATAGAATGTGAGTTTAGGCATTCTGTGTTTCCTTATTGTGCTTGTGAAGTATGTTTCCCCTTGAGTGTATCTTGCTTACATGTTGTTTCTTTTTTGCTGTCTCGTAAACCCCGACAGTTTACCTAACGGAATCAATTTTCCTTAGCGCCACCCAGTGTTTCCATTACTCAAGATAAAAGAAAGACGGACCGGCTGCGAGCAAAGCTTTGGAAGCTTCAACGACAGGCACATAGGACCAGGAAGCGAATGCAACGACAATGCAGCCTGCTGTCCACTTCTGATATAGCTGAGGCAATCTCCAGCTATAGGTCGTGAAATAATTAGCAGCCAATTTGTAAATTAGTTCTTAAGTTGTGCACTTCGATGTTTCTCTGGTGTCTTTTTTCTATGCGTTATATATTTTGGTGTAATAACCAATACAACTGCAATATTTTGCCAATAAAATACAGCTTGTATTTCAAATCTGTCTTTGTTGTCTTCCTAGTTTGTTGCAGGCTGGCATTATGTAGCCGTCATAGCCGCAATAAAACAAAAAGAAAGGAAAAGAACGCGCAGCTATAAAAATAAGTGAAAAGCGACGCCCGCACAAAATATTTCGTAATGTCGCGCCATGTAGCACTAAAACGTGACGTTGTTTCCGCTTCCGGTTGAGACGTCATTTTTTAGTTGTCCCCTCCATATTGTAACACACAGTATGTGAAAACTCTTTAATAAATTAAGTTAAAGTGGACGAACTTGTGTCCAGGAAGCAGAATGCCTTAAGCAAGCGTCCGCCTTGTCTCTCTCGAGAGCACCGTCTGCACGAGCTCCGCGCCTCGTCTTCTTTCTCCTTTTAGGGGCAACTCTCGGACAGCGCGCGACTGCTCTGCATGCACGTGCTATGATGAACGCTGTCGCTCTCCTTGCACGTACGCCGCAAATGAGCGGGAGGGCTTCGGAACCGACCGGGGCGCGTAGTTTGAAGCCGGCTTGTGTCATTACCCCCCTTCCAAGAATGCATCGTCCCGATGCTCAAAACATTCTCGCTTCCAGGCGACCGTAGTGCTCCTTGGTTATGCCAGTTATCAGCGATGGGGGGTGGTTCCTCGACTGTTCATTGTCTGTCGTAGTAAGGCTTCAGCCTTATGACGTGCACAACTTCTGTGGGATGTCGCCGTCTTGATGAGACGTCTTGGCCCTCTGGAAACACTTCGTAGTTCAACGGGCCAGTTCGGCGAAGCACTCTGTATGGTCCAAAATAGCGGCGAAGAAGTTTCTCCGAGCGTCCACGCACTCGAATGGGAGTCCACACCCATACTCTATCTCCCGGGGCGTAATGTACGTCTCTTCTTCGCAAATTATATCGATGCGCGTCGGCTCTTTGCTGTTGTTGAATACGATACCGCGCAAGCTGTCTCGCTTCTTCGGCTCGTGTGATGTACTCGGTCGTATCACAGTCATTCTCCGATATCTGGTCTACAGGGAGCATTGCGTCTAAAGTTGTGACAACTGCACGGCCGAAAACGAGCTCGAACGGTGTCTTTCTGGTCGTCTCTTGCACGCAGTATTGTAAGCGAACGTGGCGTACCGGTAATATGTTGTCCCACGTTCGGTGCTCGATGTCCACGTATATCGATAACATATCAGTCAGCGTCCTGTTGAGCCGCTCGGTTAATCCATTTGCTTGTGGGTGATACGCCGTGGTCTTTCTATGGCTGGTATGAGTAAGTGTGACAATAGTCTTGAGTAAGTCAGCCGTAAATGCGGTTCCTCGGTCTGTGATTAGCACTGCGGGAGCACCATGCCGCAGTACAATGCTGTTTACGAAGAATTCGGCGACTTCAGCGGCCGTTCCCCGAACAAGAGACGCTGTTTCGGCATACCGAGTTAGGTAGTCAGTTGCGACTATGATCCATCGTTTCCCTGACGATGACGCAGGAAACGGGCCAAGCAAGTCCATTCCTACTTGTGCAAATGGGGCTGCCGGTGGCTCGATAGGCTGAAGAAGACCTGCTGGTTTCAACGGTGGTGTCTTCCGTCTTTGGCACTGCCCGGCAAGTTCTCACGTAGTGCTGCACAGAACTCACAACTTGGGCCAGTAGTATTTGGTGCGAATGCGCGCTACTGTTCTGCTCACTCCAAGGTGTCCCGCTGATGGGTCGTCGTGGCACGCCTCCAAGATCTCCGGTCGCATCAGTGCAGGGACAACAAGCAGGAATGTCTCCG